>JAARMF010001398.1:4353-16362 GCA_022844705.1 Toxascaris leonina
GGGGGGGGGGAAGGAGATAGAGACGGAGCGTTGAGACGATGAGACAACTTGAGATTCCATCGTGTTTTTTTTCTCGCATTTTAATAGATCTATTAATTACGAATTCTTTACTATTTTGACCTGTAACTTCTAAAACAGGTATGTTCTTTGCAATTGTAACATATTCTTGATTCGTTCTAACCTTTAGGTGAGGAAAACTTTGAAATATTTCTTGAAAAATTGATCAATGAATTTAGTGAAAAAAAATTAACGTATTAGAAGAGAACATTGTGAAAACAGCTGTCATCTATAATAGAACACTCTCGGACGAGATGAAAATTTATTCACTCTCGAAATGGAGCGGAAATCATTTTTTATTGTTGAGAGTTTTTTAAAAAAAAAAGTGCATTCTTTAGAGTGTAGTATGTAGAGTGTCTATTTCTTTATTTATTTTATCGCTTTGATTTTATGTTGATTCCACAGGGTACCATTAATCGTAAATTTTCGCCAAACAACGAAACTCCATTAAATTTATATATGATTTCCATCAATCGCAATACATTTTTGACATCAAGCTTTCACTTCCTTTAAGGCATTGGCATATACAAAAATAAACACTCCATTTATAAGTAAAAATAAAATGAAGGCCATTATGGGTAGTTTTGCAGCTGCCTATAAATCAGTTTTCTTTTTATATGGAAATATATACATTACAAATATTCATTTAATATTCGTTCATATTGTTTGAATTTTTACTAAGAAAATATCGCTATATGAAAGAAATATTATCGAAGCGATTTTCGTAATTCTGCCGGCCATTAATTTAGATGATAGCTATTTGATAAGATAGAGCGAATGCCTCGAACATATTTCCTCTACGAGTGAACGGCTCAATTCTAATGAATAATATCTTTAAATAATTACTAATATCCACTATTCTTCTATCGTTTTGTGGATAATCTCTGAAGGAAGCTGAATGCATTCTTACATTCCTAAAAAGAGATTTTCTCAAAATTATAATGAAAAGCGAATTTTTATTTAAATCATAACAACAAAAATCCTTGAAACTTGTTGGAAAATATCTAATGATCTATTCCGAAACATTGATCGTTGCCTTTGAAACGGAAAAATCCAAGCAACTTTTGCTTAAAGTTTCTCGCATTGAAAAAACTTTCTGCTTCTCTCTTCTCATATTTTTTACACAGCCATTGAAGAAGACGCTCGCTTAGCTTTGACTATCTTCTTGTGTCTATGTGTATGTGGTTGTTGAATGACCTTTTTCACATTAGTCAGCCAATCTTTTTTTTGCTAATGATATTCCCCCCTTTCCCCTTCTCTCGAGCCTATTACACCACCTCCTCCCCCTCGTCACCCAAAATAGACCTATCATTTTCTTCTATATTATAAGGATGATCTCTACTATCGTCGAATTCTTTACAAGATTACTTATCTCTCAAAATATTAAGATGAATAGGAAAATTCTTTCGATAGAATTAGTGTTTTTCATCTTTTCAACGTTCCACTCTCTTGACAATTGCTTCGCATTGTGCGTAAACAACAGCATTTTTTTTCGTTCACGTGAAACAGTGCTGTATGCTGTATTTCATTTCAATTTCCGCCTATATAACAATTTTTGCAACTCTATTACAATGATTTGCAGAAAATTTAAAATTTCTTTCCCCGAGAAACACAAATCGAATCATCAGCTTTTTCAAAATTCACATGCATAATTTCGAGAAATTTTGAAATCTATCAATTTTAGAAATTAATAGTCACGCATGCTATTCTTACTTCAATTGACAACTCATTGATGAAAATTTCCCATGATATCCACCAATAGTAGATTTGCCTTCAGTTATTCATCGTCGCAAAAGTTTTCCCCATTTATATGTCTATCTATTTTTTTATTTCTCATAAATTTATATATTATAAATGAGTTGTAAACGATTAAAAGAGTATTACAATTGTAATATCGTAATTGTTGACATTAAAAAAACGATTAGGTGGGAATTAAAATTTCTCAATAAATTTGTGATTATTTAATGATTAAATCAATGAGATTATTCCTATGCAACACTGAAGCATAAGTGAAAGTGACCGAAATGCTCATCAACCACTCTAAATTTCACTCATATTTTCAAGCTGGGATTTTAATTAATATAGGTGCTAAATGAGGCGTAATTTCGAATATCCCATTTGATATCCGTATTTCCTCATCTAATTATCTATTGATTCATTTTTTGTATCAGTGAAAGTTCGATTTGTTTATGTTCGCTTTATGGGGCCTTTTTCCCGTCTTAGTAATCATAGATAGTAAGGCATAGTTATTTGATGAATTGCTGCTTATTGAGGCAACCTATTTGCTGATAAAAGTGATGTATTTGATGATTTATTTTCTTTAAAATCAAGGATTTGTTTCGTTATGCTTTCGTTATCAAGGATTCGTTAAAATCAAGCTGTTTTTGTAATTTGCTGATAAGCTGATGTATTTTTGATGATATTTATTAGTTTTTACTCCATTAATGATCATTTTCGTTAAAATCAAGGATTTGTTATGGTATATCAATAAAAATCGACGAACAAATATTATTCAAAAATGAAATATTATAAAAAAAAGATACACACAAATATTATCGCATTTAATAAATAAAGAGAATTTATTCCAACTGGAATTGTTTTTTCTCTCCGCCATGTCGTCCGTCGAAATGAGAAAAAAGACATTAAAAATGAAGGAATAAATGGAGAATATTGGTGTTGATAGAATATTGGAGCGATCTCTATGAAGCACTTTTCTATGGGGTTTTTTTTGATTGTATTACAACAATTACTCCTCAAATGTTCGTTAATCACTCAATAGCCTATAATATTAGGTGAACAGTCGAATCTCTAATGGAACGACTAGAAATAATAATTTCCCAATTTGCTGCTCGTTTTCCTATATTCCAAATATCCTTCATAATCGACAATTCAGATTAGGATAATCGCATTTTTAACAGAGGCATTTATTCATGGAGCACTAAGTGGAAAATTTAAATTCGTTCGTTAATGGACAGAAAAAAAAGATTCGAATGTTCAAACGTTCTTTAATGTTTGTTCTTTATGAGTTGGGAATAACCACATGATCGAAACTACAGAGATCGCATTATTTTTGTGAATTTCTGCAGCATACATTGGAAGACTCTGTGTGTGTGTGTGTGTATGCGTGTGTAATGCCAATACACAACTGCGTGTGTGAGCGTATTTTTTTTCTCATTTGTTTCATAGCTTCAATAAAATTATAAGTGCTAAAATTTTGAAAATTGATGAGTATAACATAGATAAAGCTAGCGCGAGTATAAGAAGCTAAAATAAAAAAAGTGCGCACCGTGCCAATTTTCTTGATGTGATTTCCCCAAAACTTCTCGATGAGTTTAAACGAGAACAACTTCCTTTACACATGAAAAATATTTGATATTGATAAAGTACCTATCATACCTTCATATAAACTTCTAACTGGTTTCGTTTTTGTGCTCAACAAATCGTAACTCTATTAAGATTGATCATCAAGGATTGATGATACACAGGTGTTTCTGTCTTCATTAATGATTGTTGAGGTTTTTTTTTTCGAGAAAATTAGAGAGCATCGAGAACGAAAAACTTCCACTTCTCTTGACGTTTTGTACATGCGAATTTACGTCTTCTGTAATGTTTGTGGATTATTCTCTTTATTATTAACCTAAAAGATCGCATTAACAAACAATTTTGCATTTGCTTATACCTTATATTGCCTTAGATAACCTTAGACGTAGATAATCAGCGTGATTTCATTGCTTTAGTAGACATCTTGGCGACTACATTTTGCATGACTCTTCATAGAATTTTAACGTAAGGATGGCACATCATCCACTGGCTACACAGACTATGACGTATTCCTTCGATCATCACCTAGCGGTAGGGATTCACCTATAAACGGAATGAAATTCAACCTAGATGGATAGTCGTCTGAGTGAAATCTTATCTATTTTTGGGGTGACTTTTCTGAACTTTAATTGTTTCAAAAAATAATTTCTTCTAGGTTCCTCTTATTTCCCTATCCGATCCCCCTTTTTTTTTGATTTACAAAAATAAAATTCAAAATGACTATTAAGAATGAATTACGACGAAAATTTTTTGCTATCGTTGAAGAAAAGTAATGTGTTCAATTGCTCGAGCAATTTACTCAACACATTCCATTGATGCATTCGTTGAGTTCTTCCGGGGCATTGTACTTGTTGTTATTCAATTGTTGCTTGTTTTTCTTGAGAATCCCTTCACAATGCACTGAGATGTTTTATTAATGCCTCATTGAATTAATTGTATTTGATGTTGATATAGACGATAGAAATGTTGAACGTTATGCAATGAGCATATTCGTTTGCTTCGTCCTATATTCGTCGCAAAATATGCAAAATCTCTCGATCTCATTTGCATTCCTAAAAATATGACATTTGAACGGAAATTAGACCTTCTCAGGTATATTAATATTGTTGTTGTCCAATGAATAGCAATTTTAGTCAAAATCTTCTCGTTAAGCAACACCAGCCTTTGATAGGTGAAAGGAGTGAGGAGAGGGTAGCGATGTGCACTGACATCTGCTTTATCATTCAAGTTGCTTACGTTGTTCGAACTTCTCCATGATGACTTAAGAGTGAAAGTTCCAATAGAATATTCGAAAGTACAAGATCTGCAAGCAGCCCCATTAGTTTTGTTATTTACCTTTATCACTACCATTATTACTTTCTAATCAAACCCCACAAATTTTGATCATTCTACTTGGTTTGTTTCATTGGAGATAGTTTCACTCGACTCTGAAATATTTCGCTCACATTTGGAACGTATTCAGAAGCAAGTCTTGTTCAGTAGGCAGGGCAAGTGTTTTGCTTTGCGACGCCATAAGCAGCTCAAGATCCAAGGTCGCTTTGCCCATGGAACTCCTAGGCCCTCAGAATATCTTGAGCTCACCCCGGCCATTGGGACTTTTCTGAGAATCCTTGAATATCTCGAACCATGGGCTATTCTGGAGACTCTTGCTATGCTGAAAGGTGTATCCCTGTCTCTCCCTCAGAAAACCCGCTTTTCGCCCTCGCTGCATCTTGCATCTGTCAAGGCGAAGCATTACATAGTTGTTGGAAGTCAGCGGGGAAGGTTGCTATATGATATCACACAATTTTAATGCAAGATGAGGGGCAGGTATCAGAATATTCAAATACCACTGATACAAACATGAAACGTTTAATACGACGGTTTCAATTACGAGGGTTTAAAACATTTCAAATCACTACCTGAAATCTCTCGTCATATCAGGCTTGGGAACTGTTGGAACCTGGCGGTGGATGGGATCTCCGATACTGCTTTTATTAGTCGCTTATATCCTACAGGACAGCTAACTAGTGCAGCACTCAATCATCATATTACTGCTTCTGCTGTTTCCTCATCCAAAAAAACGAAGCTGGAAAATATTCGACACTGTTCCGCAAACCAGACGATATGCTCACTTGAGCNNNGGGCGGATGGGGGAGGGGGACAGGTAAAGATATACCCTTGCATTGTTCCGCACAAGAGTCTTTTAGCTATGCGATAGGGACTACAGTGAGTAGTATTGCTGGTGTTTAAACGTAAAGACAAATCCCGCACAAATCCTGCTTCAAATCTTGCTTGCTCAGAGATATGGGATAATTAGGCTGCGAAATTCTCAGACATATTCCAAGCTCTTGACGCTATCTAAGCTTCGGGAACAAGACTGTTAGGATTATAATCACTACAAGCTTCAAACCATGCTAGCATTTCTTATGGAAACCTCCCTTTCAATGCATCGAGAAAACTTGTAATTTCTGCTGATGTTCGAATCTAGTTGCTCTCTCGGCATGTGGATTCGAAATTCAAAATAATTTCGTATACTCATATTCGATGTTATGAGACGTGCAAAACTGATAAAAGATTGCAAGAATGGTGATAAACGGATGAACCAAATATGCTTGATTACTCTAGACCTAGATTGTTTGCTGTGTCTTTAGGTAGAGCTTATCAATTCCAATCTTATCGTTATCAGTTACGGCGATAACCGATCTGCTTTTAACAGTCAACACAACCGATCTGCTTTTAACAGTCAACACCTAAGTACAGATTTGCGTCTATTTTCTAAAGCAGCTGCTGATATACGTCAGAGTACGCAGCATTGAGTATGAGGCAAACGGTTGGCTACCAACCACCATTAGTCAACAATTCTGATCAATAGCCAACATTATTATTGCACTATTCTATGGGAAGTATTCAGCAATACGGATAGGTAGAGCGAGAATAAAATTGTGAGGTATTTTGATAGAGTGGGAATTAAATTGCGAGGTATTTTGATAGAGTGGGAATTAAATTGCGAGGTATTTTGATAGAGTGGGAATTAAATTGCGAGGTATTTTGATAGAGTGGGAATTAAATTGCGAGGTATTTTGATAGAGTGGGAATTAAATTGCGAGGTATTTTGATAGAGTGGGAATTAAATTGCGAGGTATTTTGATAGAGTGGGAATTAAATTGCGAGGTATTTTGATAGAGTGGGAATTAAATTGCGAGGTATTTTGATAGAGTGGGAATTAAATTGCGAGGTATTTTGATAGAGTGGGAATTAAATTGCGAGGTATTTTGATAGAGTGGGAATTAAATTGCGAGGTATTTTGATAGAGTGGGAATTAAATTGCGAGGTATTTTGATAGAGTGGGAATTAAATTGCGAGGTATTTTGATAGAGTGGGAATTAAATTGCGAGGTATTTTGATAGAGTGGGAATTAAATTGCGAGGTATTTTGATAGAGTGGGAATTAAATTGCGAGGTATTTTGATAGAGTGGGAATTAAATTGCGAGGTATTTTGATAGAGTGGGAATTAAATTGCGAGGTATTTTGATAGAGTGGGAATTAAATTGCGAGGTATTTTGATAGAGTGGGAATTAAATTGTGAGGTATTTTGATAGAGTGGGAATTAAATTGCGAGGTATTTTGATAGAGTGGGAATTAAATTGTGAGGTATTTTGATAGAGTGGGAATTAAATTGCGAGGTATTTTGATAGAGTGGGAATTAAATTGCGAGGTGTTTTGATAGAGTGGGAATTAAATTGTGAGGTATTTTGATAGAGTGGGAATTAAATTGCGAGGTATTTTGATAGAGTGGGAACTAAATTGCGAGGTGTTTTGATAGAGTGGGAATTAAATTGTGAGGTATTTTGATAGAGTGGGAATTAAATTGCGAGGTATTTTGATAGAGTGGGAACTAAATTGTGAGGTGTTTTTACAGAGTGGGAATTAAATTGCGAGGCGTTTTGATAAAGTGGGAATTAAATTGTGAGGTATTTAGATGGAGTGGGAATTTAATTGTGAGGTGTTCTGATGAAGTGGGAATTAAATTGTGAGGTATTTTGATAGAGTGGGAATTAAATTGTGAGGTATTTTGATAGAGGGGGAATTAAATTTTGAGGTATGTTGAATAGTTTCATTAACTAGGCAATAGAATTTCTTCTGTAAGCTAATTTATTCATTTGATGGTGATCGCAAAAATGTGGCACCCACCTTTTTTTGTAAAATTTATCATCTCGAAAACATCTCAAAATGGTATTATTTCTTCAAAGATTATTCATGAGAGCAATTTGTTTTTCCTTGTTTTTTTTTACTTACTTATTCAATTCTCTGAGATGGTTTCTATATAAATTCTTAGCTTCTCATCATCTATACGTGCAGAATTTCATTTTGATAAAGGACAATAATGAATATTGTAGAGAAAAAGAGACACATTTTTGAACTAATTTGGTGATATGATGTTCAACGTGAGAAACTTTCGACTATTATTACATAAAGTCTGCCAATAAAAATTTCAGAATAATATCATCGATGGAAGAGTAGGAAGGGCAACAGGGGGGGGGGGGGGGGGGGAGGGGAGGGAGGGTGCGGGTTAATTCATTTCATACTTCCTTGGCTACCATTAAAGTTTTCAGCCACGTTTGTTTTAGCAAGAAGAACATCCATTCAATCGTTTGCAGGTGATGTTTGGCCAATTGTGAACAGTTATCCTACGAAATCCGCCAATTTAAGAAGCATTTTGTCGCTTTATTACGCGAGCAACGCATTCCGAATATTTCGCATATTTATAAAGAAGCTTTTTATTTATTATGTTTTATAATATGAATAAATTCGACGAAGGGGTGAAGGCGAGGGAGAGAAGGGAAGGCAGGTGGGAGGGGGGGGGGGGGGACGAGGGGAGGGGAATGGATGACCAATAGTCGATATCTATTTAACATAAAATATATTTCGTTTTTAGGAATAACGAATAGACGATATGCGCTATGCACCATCGCATAATACTCTAATTGGAAAACAATTGTATTCTTTTATTTGTATCACCCATTCCCTTCAACTTATGTGCTTGAAGGTGAACTTTGAACCCTGCTGATAATAGGTGAGACGTGACAGATTTTGTTTAAAAATGAGCTCATTTTGATGACACTGGTTACGCACCGGACGAAACCGGACGGATCGAACCGTTCCAATCATCGGTAAAGTCTAGATTGAACGGCATGATTCTTAAAGAAAGCTGGAAAGTAAGCAAGTCGTTGTACAACATAATATATTTTATTGCCGAGATTTATTCAACGCACAAATATGGACTTTGCGACATTGTAGGAGAAAATCAGCAATAATTGTGATTAGGGGATTCGTTGCTGAAAACTTTTAGGGAATTTGCCGGCTCCAGTAGAAATAGTAATCTAGTGATAGGCGAAAACATGGCTTGTTTCTCGTAAAATTTTGCCACTCATCCGTCTACCTCTAGAGGCATTGACCTGTTTGTGACACATAACTTACTGCACGAGTTCAAGAGGTAAGCCTTCTCCGGCTGTTCAACCCCTGTCTCCAGATGGTTGGTTCCTTATGGCTTTCATTTAGTATTACAACCTTCTTCCACCTCAGGTAGGAAGTAGCCTTTGCAGCAGTAAGTCTCCATCTTTCAAAGTTGCGTGCGGTTGATAAGTAAACGCTGAGATCTCATTAATTTGCAATCGAATTTGACGAGGTGACTGCAAAATCAACGAATATTTTCGCGATATACCTTGAAGCCGTCTTCATCAACTTTGACTGGACAGAAGATGTCTTTATTGACAATGAACAAAAGATGTATTATCTTTCTGTTGATCACTTTGTTATGATTGCGTACGACGCATCAGAATTGAAGAGCAATCTGGAGCAGCTTCAAAAATAGCGCAAGAAAATTGATGACAAAATAGATCTGAAAAGGACGCGCAGCTTGAACCAGTTTTGCCCTGCATCGACCGTATATTATTTCATTTGAATAAAATATTGAAGGTGACAGAAGTTATGTCCATTTTGGACACGGAGGGAATTTTGCCGATAGATTCGAATGTGGTATATCATGGATACAGAGGAGAAAAACGGTACAATTCCGCTAATAAAAACTATAGTCCTTGATGATCGCTTATGAATGGATACAAAAGCCGAGGTATTCTAGTCCGCAATCTTAGCTGCTATGATATACGGAGCGGAGTGTTTGTTGGTCGACAACGAACACTGACAAAGTAAATCAGCTCATGACAAGAAGAGGGATGGATTTTAGAACATGTAAAGTATTCGTTCGCGATTGTATAACATCCGAGGAGACCCGGCAGGAGACTGATAGGAAATTTACTGACGTGATGCAAGAACTCAATATTCGGAAATATATCTGTGAAGGCATAAAGCGCACTTAGCTAAGAATAGGTGGACCACAAAGTTGACCACTTAGATATCTTTCGACGGGAAGCGTTCACGTCGTCGACCAAAGACTCCATTAGCGGACCCGAGGATGGTAATATTTGGTAAGCGATGATAGCGTATGCTCGAGAGTGGGATGAGCCTAGAAGGGCGAGGCTGCGTGAATAGTCAGCGATGTCACTGAGGTAGAGACGATAGAGATGGTAGGGAGAAATGAAATCTTATGGCATGTTGCACAAAGCGGACAGGTTGCATGTAATTTTTCGCTGCCTATTCAACTATTTTAGAATGCATAAGGTTTGTAGTAATACGTCGATATTCGCTCTTTTTATCTGAAGATTAGAAAGCTTTTATGAGGGAATAATTCAAAGGGAATATAGGAAATAGGTTAGGCAATGCGCAGGAAATAATTAGGTGATGATGTGGCATCTGTTAGATGCTCATTCGCTAATGGTTCCGTTCGAATGATTTTAGTTATATTCTCAAGAAAAAATGATCAAAAGATGGGAATATTTGTGTTAACATTTGTTATCTTATGCTATAAATTGATGAAAAGCAGTAGATATATTTCAAAACGCAGCTATAATCCATCCTATCTGTAGCTGCTAAATGAAAAGAAGAGGAGGAGGAATAGTCACTTTCATTCTCCTTTGTGAAAATCTAAAGAGGGCAGCAGATTTCGTCAACGCTGATATTTTCAGATGAGGATAAGCCAATTATGTCCTCCATAGTAGAAATAATAAGGCAATCGTAGAGTTCTCTGCAACCATCTCGTCCCTTCCCCACATCGCCCTTACGACGCCATACCCCTGCTTTTTAATATGGGAGGCATTTTATTGTTGTGTTATTTCTGGAGCATGTTACCACGTGTTCCATTAATGTTATAAACATTACAATTTGTGAAATTCAATTCGCTATGAGCAAATATTTCGCATCTCTACAAATTAATGATTCTTGATCACTTCACTTATTAGTTCAATGAACGTGCATCCACACATTGTTGCAATTATGTCGCATTAATTACGTCATATATTTACGCGTAGGTCACATACGGCTGAAAAATGCTCATAGCACACCCCAAATAGGTTTCAACCCCATGGACGGCCTTATGCAGTGTCTGAAATTCCATTGAAGCATCGACTTCTACCATATCATATCTGTGTAGTGTTTGAGACTCCCTTAGAGACCCCATCTCCAACTCCTTATGGCCAATGAACCTTTCAGGAAACCTTATGAAATGAATATCTCAGCAATAAACCCGGAATGTTATGTACATCAGAAAAAGATGGCAATATTACGATAAAGCTGTAAGGAATTAGTCGCCTGGTCGCTACTACTGTCAAATTACAAAAACAACTTCTTGCATTTAAGAAGCCAATCATCATCATTCCTTCGCTTGTTCCCGAACTTCCTCCTGGTCAGCGTTTGCCCGATGGCTCCTCTATTTTGGCTGAATACACAACGTATCTGATGCGATAGGTCAATGTTCGTGTCAACGTGTCGTCGTCCCGTCCGACACCAAAGACCAGAAGCGCCATTAGCTAGAGGCTACTGCTGATTTCTGTTGCCGCTCCGGTGCCGCGAGAATGCGGCAAATGATTTTTGCGCGGATTTGATGAGTAGAGAGGAATAACCACTAAGAAATTTCATTGAGTAATTTTCGCTTACAAGGAACCAAATCATCGAAGTGAACTATGTTCTTCGGCTGTATCATTTATTGATCGAAATGGACGAACTCGAAGAAATTAAAGTATAGATTTGTATAGAAGTCACTAATATCATCGTTTTGAAGGCAGAATGAAAAGTTGTTGGAATAGACGTTCTCATAAAGAACTATCTATGAGCATTCATTCATATAGCCCGTAAATCAATTTTCTACTCAAATATTTAGATAATTGTAAAATAATTCTAAAATAAGCCATTATTGCTTCTTCTCAAATTTCGACTGAATTTTTACGGCATTTCATATCAGTAGTCATTTCTTGTCGTCAATGATGTCTTTCAACCTCAACTAATTTTTGGGAAGAGATTTCGCAGTAAATTCATTGCGATCTATTTGAGTTCGATATGCATTCATCGAATAAAGAAGCATTAGCACGATTTGAACGTTTAGTGATTAGTAAATGAAGAATGAATTGCAACAATTTGAAAGAGCTAACAATTTACCAAAAAGTGTTTCCTCCATGAAGGAAATAGAAACGATTCATCGCTTAAGATGAGGTTGTACTTTAATACGACGTAAAGAATCAATCATATATATATATATAT
>JAARMF010001398.1:24910-42159 GCA_022844705.1 Toxascaris leonina
GGGGGGGGGGGGATGAGGTGGGAGGAGAGGAGAGGAGAGGAGAGAAGCCGAACCTTCAGAGTTGGAATAAACCGAAATATGCTCGATTTTAACCTACACCATGAAGTAGCCAATTTGCATGCTACGTTTCACGTTGACTGAGTTGTTCAAACTGGTCGACTAAGTCGAAAAAAAAGGTTATAGGCACAGAGCGACTAACAGTCTCCATATAATTAATATCGAGTTTTAAAGTCTAACCAGAGATGAGGATGGATAGCATTGAATAAGTAATAAGCGAGAATCTCGAGGCATTTAGATGGGGAATATAAGAGTTTGAAAAGTCTCACTTACTTCTGTAGTATCTCATAGGGGTTTTTGTGCGGAGGTTTTTTTTGTGAGTGAACGATTCAAATTGGGTGTAATTTTTGGTTTAACTATCCCTCAATGTATTTCATTTATTCATTCATCGGAAATGACTATATGAGAGCATAAATTCTTTTTTTTTTCGATGAGTCTTTCTGCTCATAACTAACTGTTCAGGTTTAGAAGTGTTTCCGTGCTCTTTTGATGCAACATATTCTGAGTATGCAAAAAAGTGCTTATAGGTTATGGTGGCAAATCGAGGTGAAATAGCTATTCGGGTTTTTCGAGCACTCACCGAACTTGATATGACCTCAGTGGCAATCTACTCCGAACAGGTGAGATCTACCTTTCAACTTATCGCTAAGAGGAAGAGAGCGAGGCGTGGAATTGAAGAGGAGGATGAATTTTTGCCTTCGTATTGATCATATGCTATTGTTTTACATAAGCAATAAAATAATCAATGATGGTATGAGTTTCGATCACATCGTCCATCGATAGAACTTACTTGTGGTACCCTTGCAGTGATTTAAACAATTAGCTAGATTATGAGCTTTCTCAAACACATAAAATTCATTAATTAGTCAACGTTCATTTAAGATATTATTATTTTCTGAGGGAAATTTCCACAACTGAAGAAATGAATTCGGAATAAACCTAACGAATTTTTCTTCTCGAATTTAACTCCTTATGAATATTTTCAATCATTTTATTTCATGCATTACAATAATAGTTTAGTGAGCCATTTTGCCATTTCTTAATGAAGAATATGTGGAAACATAACAAATTTTCAGGATAAGCTTTCGATGCATCGACTAAAAGCCGATGAAGCGTACCTTGTCGGTAAAGGTCTTCCACCGGTGGCCGCCTATTTGTCGATTCCGGATATTATTGATGTCGCTTGCCGGGTGAAACTCCATTTCTTTCATGTTTGTTGGCCAGGTTGGCCAATAATTTACTGGAATAATTTGAAAGATCGGTAATGTACGGATAGAAAGTGCAAAAATTTTTGTTGCATGAAGTTGCTGTTGGTTGCAATTTGAACGAATCAACTAGAAGTAATTTGTTTATTGCCTATCTCAATAGAATAAAGGTCACCCGCCGGGAAAGAATCTTATAGATATAAATAAATATTTGTAAATAAGACCTTCTCAAGATAGAGCGATTTATTAGGCTCCGATCAGGAAGATTGATTATAAAATTAAGGTTGTAAAAAAGAAGAAAAGAACCTGAATTGATAGCTACAAAATTTTTAATTTTTTTCAATTGACGAGAATATTTCCGAGCTCTAAAATTTAAAGTTTTCTCAGCATCCCGGAGTCACTAGATGAGAATCTTGAATATGTGACATGAATCACTGAGGAAAAAGATGATGAAATTCTTTCATAGTTTTCGTCCTTTATGTCGATAGAAGATTTCAGAATGATATCGATGCAATTCATCCTGGTTATGGTTTCCTCTCGGAAAGATCAGATTTTGCGCAAGCATGTGAAGATGCAGGCATTGTCTTCATTGGTCCTTCACCAAAAGTTATGGCACGAATGGGTGACAAAGTAACATTTATTCATCACTTAGATGAGATAATGATAAGAAAAACTAACGAAAGCTTTATCAGTGATAAACTCAAATGTCTAAATAAGTCTCTTCAATCGGTATCGATTTCTGAATGATTGAATCTGAAATATTTTTGAAAAAAGTAAGGAGAGAAGAAAATTTCGATTGCCTCAAAAGGTTATACATACATCGTTTAGGGTGAGCTATTCGTTTAACCTAAGGGAATAGAACGCAAAGCATTTTTCTTGTCAGAATTTTCTTTGGTTAAGAAGCATTGCTGAAGTATCGATAGCCCTAATATTTAGAGCATTAGCATTAAAATCAAGTTTGATATGGTCACCTTCCTTTACGTTTTGAAATATTAGAGCCAGTAAGGAGAATCGTTACGAATTGGTCGATTACCTTCAAACATATCATGAAAATACGCGCGTCATTTTGAGGTAATTAAACTCAATTATAGGTAGAAGCACGACAAGCAGCGATCGAATCAGGTGTAAAAGTGGTTCCCGGTACACCTGGTCCAGTGACAACCGTAGAGGAAGTGCATGCATTTGTGAAAGAACATGGAACACCTATCATTCTTAAAGCTGCATATGGTGGTGGTGGACGTGGTATGCGACGAGTCGATAATGAAAAGGATGTTAGCGAATTTATATCTCTACAAAACATATTTATTTAATTCCAAACAATCTATCTATAATAGATAATAGATCCTCATTTTTATTTGATAAAGAAATTCTCGTAGTTTATAAAGCGCTTTATAGCCTTACAGTAGTCGTATCATCATGCGTCACAGTAGTCGAAATATTAAAAGCACTTTATGGTAAGAGGCAGAAAGATGCTGTACCATATACTACACAAGTAAAGTCCAGCAAATGCAGCAAAAAACCGTCATAAAATTTACTTATAGGTGGAAGAATCATTCGAGCGTGCATTCTCGGAGGCGTTATCCTCATTTGGCGATGGTTCATTGTTCGTTGAAAAATTCATCGAAAGACCACGACATATTGAAGTGCAAATATTTGGTTTGTTGATTGCATATTTGCAGTTATTTTGAGAGAAAAAAATGCAAAATTTGCACCAAAAAAACCATTCGAATTTTTTTGCAGAAATTAATTCTATTTTAAGAATTAAAATTTTCTGCAAACGACGAGACATTTTTCAACGTTTTATTGTGATATGATTGTCGTTTAGGTGGAACAGATCGGTGATAAGAAATATCGCACTGATAAGAGCTCTTCTCTTTTCTTTTTTTTTCAGCTAAATTTTTATTGTGAGTGGTGAATAGTCGTCGAACCGATTGAGAGAGCAATTTCTGCAGCAACTCCGCAATCAACGCAGCATTTAGAAATATTCCAACGCATTGCATAAAGAAAGCTATTCGTTTTCGAAGTTTCTACATGTTTTGAAAGAGTTTTCAGTGGAATTAATAAAGCTAAATATAACTATCAAATATGCGCAATTGTATTTCAACTTAATAATTAGACTTTAAAGTTTGTTTTTGAGACTTTTTAGACTAGACTTTAGACAACATTTATTTATTCGGTTAGTCGTGTCTTCTTTATTCAGTCATCTCAGGCGAAATTTTCTCTTTCTTAGAATGGAATTAATTTTCAGCATTTGGAGACCTTTATAAATTCTCCATGATCGGAAAAATTTTTGGAGGATTTGATTTCCCATTATTCAATATTGATTCAAAGAGTCAATTATTGTGAAAATGCTCAAAAATTAATATAATTCTGTCTTTCAAGAAAATTTCAACAATTTTGATTAGTGAAATAGGAACTTCCTCATAAAATATTCAGCATATAATTATTACATTTACATATTTGCATCTTATATAACTTTATTTTCATATATGCAAAAATATTTTTCCGGATATATATTTCAAAAATTTTTTAAAATATATTTCCGCCTAATTTAATAATATATCTTATTTTTATTCATTCATTACAAACAAATTTCATTTTTTTCGATGAAACATTTGTATATAAATGGATAAAACTAAAAAATGATTAGAAAACTTTATTTAGGTGATAACTACGGCAATATAGTACATTTATATGAGCGTGACTGTTCGGTACAACGTCGTCACCAAAAAGTTGTCGAGATTGCTCCAGCACCTGCTCTTCCAGCAGGTGTTCGTGAAAGTATCCTTAGTGATGCGCTTAAAATCGCTCGTCACGTCGGATATAACAATGCTGGTATGTTGATTTATTCGAGTTTTTTGTATGGCCAATTGAATTGAACTCAATTATCCTCATATGCAATATTGGGGGAATATTTAAGATTTTTTTCACCTATAACTCTCATTAATGCCATATGAAAGGTTCGAGTTTTGAATGATCGAAATCAGAACCCTCCACTGAAATCATTGTAATATTGGTTAGTTGACGAATAGCTTTAGATGAGCTTTATTGGGGTTTTATTCGACAAGAGGGAAGAAATATTTTATAGGTTTCGAAAATTAACTCTTACTTGATAGTGAATCAATAAATTCTCGGCACCAGTTCTTATTGTCGGATAGACGAAAGCTTTAGATTAATATTGGTGGCGATCTCATGGCTATTAATTTTAAGAATATGCTTTTCACAATGCTAGGTGCGATAGATAATTAGCCACTTCTGTATTCCCTTGCATTCTTTTTTCTTTTATGCCTTCTATCTAAAAAAATATTGACTATAACACAACGATCTGTGCTGCTCAAAAGAGTTATGACATAGATACTAGAACAATAAAATACAAGAATAAACAACATCTATGGAGCAATTACTTGCAATTGCAAAATGCAATTATTTGTAGGCACAGTGGAGTTTCTTGTCGATCGTCATGGCAATCATTATTTCATTGAGGTAAATGCTCGACTCCAAGTCGAACACACTGTCTCCGAGGAAATCACCGGGTACGTTTTTTTCTTATTGCTGTTGTCAGTTTATCGATTTCATCGTTGTTTTATTGCCAGGTTCATCGAGAAATTATCGACTTTTATTCGAACTGATACCACAGATGCCTCTCCTTTATCCTCTCATTCATTTTTTCTTTTTTATACATGCCTCGTTTCCATACTGCATAAAAATCAGCCATGTAAGGGTTGATCACTAGGTTAGAGCCAATTCCTCGCCGGAAATGAAATTGAACTTCTTTCAATCAGTTTATGAGATGCGCTGATTTCAGGAACCTAAGGCAATTTTTTTTTTATAGGTATTGGGTTTTGCGGTTTTTGAAAAATTTCTATGATATGTCCAGATCTTTTTTTTTTGCCCACTCACATATGTATGAAATACGTTTAAGCTGATTGACTTAAGGTTGTAGTTCAAGCTCAAGTTGGGGATTTTATTTATTCCTCATCCTTATTGCTTGGTGAATTCAAATGACCGTAAATATTGGCAAATATACACGAACAAATATGTTAAGTTTCAATGTCGCAGTAATGTGCCTTGCGAATAAAGATTTACAAGAAAACGCTTAGAAATGGATACCATTTTTGGAAATAGCGCTTGAACAACTAGAATCAGTTGGTACAAAAATACCTGCTCTATGCAGGTAGAATCCGTATTATTAATATCATATTTATATTGACTTCACGGAGACAAATTGTTTGTGTTTGCTTATAGAACAAGAAATTATCAGAACCTGTAAAATTATAACCTGAATATTTTCAACAAATTGACTTGCATTCACCCGCAATAAAACCTCCAGTAAATATTCTAGGATTATGAGCTTTCAAAACATCTAGTTAAAAAAATTTTTTATGAGTTCATCGTAATTCCACCGCCAAATTCCAGTGAGCTAAGTGAAAAAGATCGAAAAACATAGAAAGCTTTATGGGAATTTTTTCATCACTAAGAAATTTAAGAATTGAATGCATTTTTGATCGGTTATTAAAGCGAATTACTAAAAAAGAGCTCGTAGATTCTTGAGAAAAACTGTGCATGAGTTTTAGTGGACTATGAGTGTTGTTTGGTGAAAATAAAGCGTATAAATTCGGAAATAAATGCACTACTCATTAAGTGGACATTAAGAGTGGACATTGGTCAGTAATCTTTAGACGATATGATGATATATTTGAATGATTTTAACACCTCTCATATATGTACCTCAAGCGCTATTTGCTACAACGATTTACGAATTAATGCTGTGCAATGATGACCACTTGATGTAGCATCAGAAATTTATCAAAAATTGGGACAAAATGAGTATTTTTTGTATTGATTCATCTCAAAATTAAACTTCAAAATGCACTAAAAGCAATGATTGTAAAGAGTATAGCGAGAGAGTTTTTGATAGGTTCGCCGAAGTTTTTGAAAGTACTTCGCGGCAATCTATAAAAGAAGTAATAATTTTAGCTAGAGATCTTTTTATCAATTTATTATCTGCCTAAGCGGGCTTATGGCTAAATATATCCATGGTGAAAATAGGCTAAGAAACTAATCAAAATAAATAGAATATCTTTCAATTCATCTGTATTCTTATTAGATAAAATAATAAAATATAATAAAGAAATATTTACATATGAAAGAACTTAAATACTACCAGATATTTGGGTAATTGCTTTTTCTTTTTGTCAGTTTGATGCTAATGCCATTAACGATGTAAAGCTTCACATCATCATCGTATAAAAGAGAATGAGCTCAATTTTATGATGACGACAAAGAAGCATTTCGTTTGCTTAGCATGGGCAATTTGCGTGCACTTTGACATGCGAACATCTTTTTTTTTTATTGTTTCGCTCAATTATTTCGGCGTTACATTTTTTTAAAAGAATAAAACTCGGCAACATTTGCACGTCTCTCAATGCAATAATAATCATCATAAAGATTTATATGTACATATATGCAGCAGCTATAATATGGGAAAAAATTTTTGCTCTAAAAAATGTCATACTTGCAACTGCTAATATTAGCTCAAAAGCAATCAAAATTCATTCGAGCCTCTTCTGGATCTTTCATTATCTGCATTGCACTGGAAATGATGAGTTTGAGAAATGTATAATACCAGCCAAAAAAAAAAATTTACCAATGTATCCTTAGACCTGATGTCATCTATAGAGTTAGGAATCGACGTTTAGAAAAGACGCTTTAGTTGCATAACGATTATCCTCGAGAACGAATGAGTGATGGCCTTCTCTAGGATCAATCATAATCGGTTGAAATTTAGAGTGGATCTCGTACAAGCACAAATTCGTGTCGCAGAGGGTAAACGCCTTCAAGATATCAAACTATCTCAAGATTCCATTCATGTCAATGGATGTGCGATTCAATGTCGAGTAACCACCGAGAATCCGGCACTTGGTTTCCAACCGGATTCAGGACGAATTGAAGTATCCGTTTCGCTTCTATCAATAAACATATAGAGTAGATGGTAGTTTCGAGACGTATATCGGTATTGTGAGAAATCGCAATGAGCGAATGCCAACACAAATCGCTAGTGATGTGAAGATTGATGTGATTATGCACATAGATTCGCGCTGAATGATTTTACATTTCGTTCAAATATACAGCATAGCTCTACCTTAAATTCCTCTTGGTCATATAAAAGTCGATATTAATAGTGGCATAAAGTATATTATCGCTGATATTGTATTAGCACTTATTATTGAGTTTATCATTGCGTAAATCCATCGCCAAAATTTGGGACCATCCACCAAATGAGAGTCACAGGTCGAGTCATGCGGCTAGCCGTATACGAACGGTCTTTGGCTTTTTAGCCGTTTTGGTGGTTTTTAACGGGTTGCTGGTGATGACAGCCGTAGTATTGTTCAGCATTCGTACAGCACCCAGAGAAAGACCGATCGCTGTTAGATAGCGAATGACTATTTGATGTGCTAGTCCAATCGTTGTATGATAGCACAGTCGCTGATCAATTGCCCTAGATAAGGGATAGAATTGCTGCTTGCAAATAAGAGTCCTGACGTTGAGACCACTTAGGAGGTGTTGAACGGATGTTTCTATCATTTTTTTTAAATTTTCGGTCTTCTTAGAATTCTATATTCGAAACCGAAGCATTGAAGAGAAGAGAGGCTCTGAAATTTCTTCTTCCAACCATCAAATTTCGGTTTAAGCCGACTTCGCTTACGAATTGCTAATAAAGACAAAGGAATTTACATCCTTCCGTTCAACGCTGCAACTCCGAATATAAAAGTGAAAGAATATAGAAAACATCCATGTTATATCCTTTCAATAGTTCAAAGATCCATAAGACAATGGCAACTTTCTATGTAAAGCAGTGCGAAATACACAGAATTCTAATGTAATTATTTAGGTATTCCGAAGCGGTGAAGGTATGGGCATTCGTTTGGATTCGGCATCGACGTTTGCCGGTTCAATCATCTCACCGCATTACGATTCGCTTCTTGTTAAAGTGATTGCACATGCACGAAATCATCCAAATGCAGCATCGAAAATGATTCGAGCATTGAAAGAATTTCGCATACGTGGGGTTAAGGTAATACACACCTATTACGTTGAAAACTACAAACGTTTACCGAAATTCATTTGAATTCAAAAGCAAATATAACGGAAATGAATTGTAGATTTGCTTATGAGATCAACGATCAATCGATATAACATATCTGGAAATTGCATATAATAGCACATAACATAACCGGAAATTGTGAATTCACTACACTCATTTCGGCGTTCTTGAAAATATCGCCTTTAACCTTCAACCCACATCGCCCTTTAACCCCTTTAACCCCAAAGTCTTTAATCTTAGCAATTCGTTAATTACAATCCATAGTTTTTTCCTGTGATGAGAATGGAACTGAGACTTTATTTCAGCAAAACGTTTGATAAAAAAATCCATCAATTTCTATCCAACAAGCATTTATTTGCATATTTTCAGACCAATATCCCATTCTTGCTTAATGTGCTACAACAACCATCATTCCTCGATGCATCAGTGGATACATACTTTATCGATGAACATCCTGAGCTATTCACTTTCAAGCCAAGCCAGAATCGTGCGCAAAAATTGCTCACCTATTTAGCTGAGGTTGCTGTTAATGGACCTACAACACCACTCGCCACCAAACTTCCGCCAGCTCATGTCAAGCCACCGGTACCGACTATTCCAGCAGGTTTACTTATTTGTGACAATTGTTACGCCGAAGAAAGTCAATTTCATTATTCGTTCATTTGAATTGATATATTCGTATAGAGAATAATTAATAGTAGATTAATCGATTTAATAATAATGGCATGTTCACAAAGGAACGCAATCTGTGAAGCTGTCGAACTCTACCAATTGTCGAATAAGCCGAGCCTCAGGACAATAGAATGTGATGAAAAATATTGTTGTCATTTTTGAAGTTAAATATTGTGTAAAAATTATTTTTGCGTACTGGAACATAGGTGGAAATATATTTGTTATATCTTCTAATAAACGTTATTTGATTTTTTTAGTTTTATTTAGGTTATTTCAAATTTGAGCTGTTTAATTATCGGAGGTTATCAATGGTATCAATGATTTGAGGAGCTCAAAAACCTTGCGGACAACATGAAAGTAATCCGAGATAATTGCTTCGATTGTTCTTTTATCCGAATCGAAAATATTAGCTTCTTTTTAAGGTTACACTTTTTGATAGGCAATCAGGTTTAGGTGATCGATAGGCGATCGATATGCGATTAGTTTTCTGCGATCAACTTTGCAAATAATTAGAAACCTGTCGGCCAGAGCGACATTCCTAATCATACGAATAATTGCCGAAAAAATTGCTGTTTATTAAGTGCAAATAATTCGCAACAATACCATCAATCACAACTTACTTAGAAAAAGCAAAACCGCAAATTGTGTGCCATATTTAAGCTATTGAAAAAATTCCTAATCAGTTCACATAATTTCAGGTGAATCACCACCGTATGCATTCAAAGATTTACTGAAGAAGGATGGTCCTGAAGCGTTCGCGAAAGCAATTCGCAACAATCCGGGATGTCTAATAACGGATACAACATTCCGTGATGCACATCAAAGTCTTCTAGCGACTCGTATACGAACCTATGATCTCGCTAAAATTGCACCATACGTATCACATAGTCTTTCCAATCTATTCTCGATGGAGAATTGGGGAGGTAAGCTTTTGTAAATTTTCATTATCAATGTGAATATGTAAGCAAATTATCGATTGGCTATTACCCAAGAATATTAGAATATTACTTGCCCGGGAAATAATGCCTTTAATATATGTGTTATTATACTATGAACTTCATCGTCTTCAGTTAATTAGGTGGCGAAAAACGCAAAAGAGTAAACTGAAGTCATCATCACCTAAAATGTGCTAAAACAACTGTGAACATTTGTTTGATTGATACCCTAATGCTGATAGCATTTACATTATTAGTACCGGTCGGACAGAGATTTCGGCAACGCTTGTTTTACAAACAACTGAGAATTTTTAATCGGCCGAGCGTTAAAGACTGCCGAATTTGTAGGATGTTAGAAAGTTTAGACAGTTTCAGTGAGTGGCAAAGTGCAAGATTTGCAGTTTGCTCGTTAGACCAATGAATTTCGCTCTGAGGAGATAGCGCGATATGCGCTTTTATGTGCTGAATAAAAAATCAAGCTACTGCCGATAAATAATAGCAAGCTAAATAACGCAATCATGACTGAGTTTACTCGACCTTTCTATTGAGCTCTCTATTAAGCTTCCTAATAAAGTCAAGCCAATTCTATAATCAAACCAGCATGATATAGAGAACTGAGCAATATCAGATGCGCTTAAGTCCGTTCGTCATCAAGTGTTTATAGCTCTTCATGAATTTAAGCATCAATATAGAGGATATAGTAATAGGCAGTCATCCTATGGCATAAGCAATATTGTTGACACTCCGCTACTGTAACTAGCATCAGTGGTAACTATTAGTGGACACAAATAAGCCTATTTATGGGCATTGCTTTGGCATAATGTGCTTTGCGAGTACAAATTTGCAGAAGTGTACAAAATTGTGCGCGAATGATAAACAACAAAAGTTGAGTGTTTTTCTAGCATAATAGCATTTCTGATTCCTGATCGTTTTTGTTCGTTTGTTTTTTCGAGGAGTTCGCTCCCTCCTTCGCCCCCCCCCCCCCTTCCCCCCTTCCCCTCACTAAGCAGAGTAATTGAAGGCAATATCTGATAGCGGACATTGCCGCAATTGTACGTTATCATTGTTATGTTGAAGGAGCGACGTTCGATGTATCGATGCGATTCCTACACGAATGTCCATGGGAACGTCTCGAGTTACTTCGTAAATTGGTGCCCAATATTCCATTCCAGATGTTACTTCGTGGTGCCAATGCAGTTGGCTATAGCAGTTATCCTGATAACGTTGTTTACAGGTAAAAATACCTGATTGTTGTTGGTATGACAATGGGATTGAGCAATGCTCAACTCAGCGGAATTCCCGAAGTACTTATCGGCATCTGCGACAGTTTAATTTAGTTATCGAGGATGGGGGGGGGGGGTGAGGAATAAGGAGGTGGAGGAATAAGCTGGCGATCGGTA
This sequence comes from Toxascaris leonina, assembly GCA_022844705.1. Classification (NCBI taxonomy): domain Eukaryota; kingdom Metazoa; phylum Nematoda; class Chromadorea; order Rhabditida; family Ascarididae; genus Toxascaris; species Toxascaris leonina. Next base: position 36,285 of record JAARMF010001398.1, read on the forward strand.
TAGCGAACATTTTAACTAGCGTTTTCATTATCTTATAAGAAAAACTATGGGAAAGAAAAATAGATAGCCCTTAATATATTGCGCAATTTTTCTTATGCAAGATTATCATGCCGAAGGGACGAGTTCAATTTGTAAAGTGCGAGGAGTTTAGCGAAAAAAAGAGGAACGAGGCGGATTTTCTCCAACCAGATCATATCTTTTCTGCGGTCATTGAGCTTCTCAAATTGAGCCGACCAGAACCAGATTCCTGCTGTTTTTCCCACTTCTCGTACTCTGAGCTCCTCTATCCTTTGGTCCGTTTGTGTGAATATATTTAAATATAAATAAATAAATAAATAAATAAATAAATAAATAAGCGTTAACAATAATGCCGTACTATATAGGTCGTTGATACCTTAAAGAAACTGTATAACAAAGATATAAGGTATTATTAAAGCAGTATCACCGATGAACGATTGCTGCTATGTAGAAAGTGCTAAGAAAATTTTAATGAGTCAAATTATTATCGTATATACTCGGCTTAGAATTTTTCAGAAGGTGAGATGGACGTAATTTTGCAGATTCTGTGATTTGGCAGTGAAATGTGGCATGGACGTTTTTCGCGTATTCGATTCGCTTAACTATTTGCCTAATATGTATGTGGGAATGGATGCAGTAGGTAAAGCTGGAGGTGTTATTGAGGCCGCAATATCATATACCGGTGATGTGTCGGATCCGACAAGAACCAAATATGACCTCAAATATTATGTGGATATTGCCGAGAAATTAGTGAAAGCTGGAACGCATATTCTTGCTATCAAGGTAATATTCATCAGCGGATAATATAATATAAAATTTCGTAATATTGAAGAGTGGGTTTTCGATTTTTACTTCAATGATCATACGGTTAAATATTGCAAAACTTTTTGGTGACATTCCTGTGTGTTTATCGTCTGCACTGAATAAGGCGTCACATTAGAAATCATTTAAATACGAATGTTACTGAGTGTTGCTAGAAATCGAAAACATCGAATAGCTAGCATTCCACTTTTGAGGTGAGAGCAGAGAATACTGGAAGAAATTCAGTGAAATTTGGGAAATTTCTTTCCCAATCGTATCAAGAGGAGCCAAGGAGGTCATAGAAACGAAGAGAAAAAGTTATGAATATGTTGATTTAACTACTTCTTCAACTACTCGATGTATATGGAAATATTTTAAGGATATGGCGGGTGTAATGAAACCAGCAGCAGCGAAATTGCTTATTGGCACTCTACGCGATAAGTTCCCCGATGTGCCTATTCATATCCATACTCATGATACGGCTGGTGCAGGTGTCGCTTCGATGCTTGCATGTGCATATGCTGGTGCGGACATCGTCGATGCTGCAGTTGATAGTATGAGTGGTATGACGAGTCAACCAAGCATGGGTGCGATTGTCGCTGCGCTTGAGAACACTCCATACTCCACCGGTTCGTGAGTCACAAATTTCATGCCACAACACTTCTAAAATTCAAAACCTGCAATTTAACAGGTGTGATTAAGACAGGTAACTGGTGTAGCTGGTGTTTTTTTAAACCGTTCGATTCCTGGCGTACGACACGTCTTTGTCGCTTGACAGTGGCATCCAATCAAAAGGCGATATGCTCAGTATCATTCCGAATGCATTCTATCTTTTGAGGTCTTAACCTGGACAACATCTCGCGATATAGTGCCTACTGGGAGAGCGCTCGTCAACTATATGGACCATTCGAGTGTGCAGTCACAATGAAGAGCGGTAATGCCGATGTCTATAAGCACGAAATTCCTGGTGGACAATATACCAACCTTCAATTCCAGGTCACCTTGAAATTAAATGGTTTCCTTAGAGTCGTTTTCATCTGCAGTTAGGGAGCCAAAACGCTTAAAATAATATTCATTTCTTTATTCTAAAAAGAATAAGCTCCACGTAAAATAGACTAGCAGGGGTGAAGTCAACCATCAAAGCAGATTCAAATGCGAACCATATTTTTTGAGCACAAGAAATGTAAAAATCTACCAGTGACATCATCGTATATGCAGCAACGGATATGAAATTATTGGGGTAGAAAGCGTTGCAAAATACATCTATTAGCATGTAAGAGAAAAAACGTTTCGTAGTGCAGATCTATTTCAAAAAATTTGCGAAATTCGCACGCCATTCTTACGCGCTGACAATCGAATAAAGCAAATTCGGTTGCGAAAATGTGCACATGATCCAATTGGTTAAGTTGATTTCGCATGCGAAAAGGTCCATTAATGATTTAACCGACAGATAGGTGGAAATGCATTAAACAATGTTGCACTTAGCACATGCGGATAACTGCCACAAATCGTTCGCAAACGAATTGCCTTTCGCATTTGCGATCGCTTTCGCTGCAACAAATAATTGCTATCACTATTATTTTAAATCGACTCCATAAAATGTCCATTGTCCACTATCTATCCTGGTATTATTGCATTGAGCTTTTTTCATGTTATATTAGCAGTGAGCATTCGGTCGATAAACTTATGAAGCGCACTATCTTTCATAAAAAAGATACCATCAAAGATTTTCTCGTTCGTACATCCACCTGAAATTCACAGGACTATAATTTAATGATGTTTCGGGGTTATAAGGAATTTGGTTTTATCGCGATTTGTTTTGGCTGTAGGTATTTCCATGGGAATTTGTAATAGTTATAGGGAATCCTATGACGATTAAGATTTGTGATTGCTTAGCTCAATCCTGACGAACGGGCAATTTGCAGGCCTTCTCTTTGGGTCTTGCTGAACAATTCGATGACGTTAAGCGTATGTATCGTGAAGCTAATCTCGCCCTCGGTGACCTTATTAAGGTTCGTCTTTTATGTTTTTTTTCTCGACTATATTATAGGGAAAACATTGAAATGCAGTTCGCGGTGAAAATTGTTTTTAGAGCGAAATGATAGAGAATTGTAAAAGATGTTCTTTCTGAAAGATGTTCTTGAGTATAGCGAATCGTATAACTCATTGTCTTCGAAACGAAGTAGTTTGAATTATTATTATTTTTTTCCTTCACGTGCTGAATGGTTTCAACTGTAAAAAATTCGCTACTTTCTTCTTACAATTCTTAATAGATTTTCTCCATCTAAAGGTAACGCCATCGTCGAAGGTGGTCGGTGATTTGGCACAATTCATGGTACAAAATCATTTGGATCGTCAGACTTTGGTGGATCGTGCCGAAGAGCTATCGTTCCCGAAATCTGTTGTACAATTCTTCCAGGTTTGTTAACAGTGCTCAAATTTGTGTCGTTACTTCATTGCCTATATTCGTATTTAATTCGCCTATACTTATCTATATATGCATTTATATTCAATGCTATCGTCGCCAATTTTGCTGCTATTATTTTGGTTTATTTTCGACGAATATTTATTTGATACATAACCATTTATTTTTTACAGAGATGATACATTTCGATTCCATTTATGCAGATATGATGAAACCTTAGCGTCATGTCAGAAAGGGCAATGAGCAAATCCTTTTAAAGTTTCTGGATTAATCAGATGCTCACGATCGTTTTAGTAGGGCTATTGCAAAGGGATCTGCAAGACATTTACTAGGCTCGATGGATCTGTTTTGGAAAACATGGCACTATTTAAGGGTCTAATTGGGCAACCGCCATATGGATTCCCAGAACCACTTCGTACAAAGGTTCTTCGCGGTCAGCCAAGGTATGATGGTCGACCAGGCGAAAATCTTGAACCTGTTGACTTCAACAAAATGAAGACGGGTCTTGAGGCGAAACACGGAAGAACCTTACGGTATGTCTTTTAACACAACACTTTCGATTCCAATTGCGTGCTAATGATTGTGCGAAACGATGATGAATTCAAGGGTCATAGCGAAATTAAGCAATGATCGCAAATAAGGCAGCAAAGCCGATTGTGGTGGATTTGTTGCTACACTTCTCGCTCGTTCGCAAGTTTTTATCAGCAAAACTTGTTATGTTGAAACCATCCTTTCTGTGATCTACATGATGGTGAGTCAGTAGGTTAGAGTTCAATTTTTGTTCTTGGAATCGGGAAAGAGGAAAGTGATTAGAGAAATGGGGTCTTTCGAAGAGGCAATATGTTTTAACCGCTCGTATCATTAAGTCTGAGGCTTTAGGTTCCTCGTATTTTCTAGGAAGACACTTGAGACCAAAGGATCTAACAAGTGCTTATAAATGAATAATCCTATAAGTAATATTGCAGATAGTAAAAGAGATCATTTACTGGCAAGATTTGCTTAGCATCAGCCATATAGCAAGCTTTTGCGATGATGATGAAGCGAGCAGTTTTTGGCGTTATTTCTTCTGCCACCCGGAAATATTGACTGCTAAGGCTTCAGTAATCGTGCTTATTGAAATGAGCGAAATGAGTCGAAATTTCCTCCAGTCTAGCTATTTTTCAGCTTATTTCGGCTAATCTAACTAAACTTCGACGTCCCTGGCCATAACAACTTATAAGCATCCGTGAGATGAACAATTTGATAAGAAAGAAATCACTTTAATCGTAAATATTTTCATGTTAGGTTGATTGAACTCGGTCCATTCGATCCAAAGATATCGATGAATATTCTCAAAATATAAAAGGGTATAAAATTTTGCATCTACTAAAGGATTTTACAATCAAGTTGGCTAATTTACAACTAGCTTAACAAAAAGGCACAAAGCTGATAAATTGTGTGAAGTTTATATGAGTGATGTTCGCGAGGATTAGATATTGCTCGATCAAGTAGTGAAATATTTCATACGTTGAAGTGGGCAACCGCTGAAAGTTATTCAAAAAGCTACCCAAATTGGTTCGAAAATAAATCAAGAGCGATATGCGTACTTTATTATTAGCTCAGCGGTTATATAAAGAAGCGGCACAAGACAGCATAGAAACACATACACTAGCGAACATAAGCAATTGTTGTCCTGGATAGGTGCTTATAGCTTAACAAACGATATATGGATAAGGAGTTGGCCAATTCCAGAGATCCTTAAAAATATTCGCTATAGAGAGAGTACTTCTTTTTGCATTTATTATGCGCTTTAGCAATTTTCCACGTCTCAAAAGTTTGAGCTTCACAAACTTTCGCTAATTGCGGAAGTTAGTCGACGTTTTAAGACACTGAAAAAGCGTGTTACGTCATTCTTCGTACTTATACATATATGTATGAGTGCATTTCTTCGCCGCCTCGAAATTTCTCAATAACTTAAAGATAAGCTGTAAAATTTTGTAGGTGAAGCTTTAGATGTTAGTGAATTTAGTGAATATCATGCGCATTTGAGATGATCTCCTAGATCGCGTTCCTTCTCGATCCATTATTTCGGCATTAATTTAGACATTTCGAGATACGAAAGAAATTCCACTAATTCTAAGCTGTTATATTTTCTTAAATCCGCACTCAAGCATATCATTAAAAAATAACCTTTTAAATAAATTTATATGAAAATAAATAATTGCCTAAAAGTCAACCGTTTTTTCCTCTAGAACTTGAAATAGCTTCAACAGTTGGTTCGTAAAATAAGCATAGATATCGATAGTTCCATGCATTTAATTGAACGCGTTCAATTTTTTTTTCTCATGAAGAATATATTTGTCGTAAATCTTTTTCAATTTCCACAAAATATCACCATTTGCTGGAATTCAGTTTTTTATTTTCGTTTCCTCGGGAAAACTTTTCTGAGAATTCTACTCTCTATAACATTTGAATTTATTTTTTCAAAAAATTTTCATCAATATCATCTTTTCAATGAGTGTTGACATTGCTCTTTCTTTTTCTCTAATTCAAAAAAAAAATACGGGATCAAATTACGGATATGGTGGAAATATGATCTACTACATCATAGGAGTGTGCAAAATTAAATCTATGCCACTTTCCTCTTTTTTT
>JAARMF010001399.1:0-12033 GCA_022844705.1 Toxascaris leonina
GTTAAATAAAGCAATTTGAATCAATTAATGAGTAATCCTTCACACAGTTGCTTAATACATCAGCTAGCCGAATTTGCATGTTAAACTTCTCGAATTCACAGTAGACTCAAACTTTCATGTATGTAGCTACTATTCCTTAAGTACGTTACCTAAACAGCTGCTTTAAGCACGTCAGTAGTCAGTCATAATAAGCTGTCTTTTTTCTACTGCCGAACTCTCTAAACACAGAATCCGGATACGTTGTTCTGTCTATTGTTCCAGATCCTATCGATACGACTGTGTTGACCCCTCATATTTTGCCGTGAGCGGATATGCCTCATTTGCAGCGATATACCCTGAGGATGACTGTTCGCCGATTGCACACGGATTTTTTGCTATCTGTGAGACCTTTGCTAGTCCCATCGTTTTCTGCCAAATGTACATGCATACTCAGCTATGGCAAAAACCAAGATTGACTTGTGGGCATCGATGCGAAATCGCTGTCCTGAATTATGACCCGTCACGACGCTGGCAAGAAACGAGTGAGAAAGATGCGCCGGAGCATTTACGCTAGACGACATTTCTGCCGCAATGAAATTCAGGAATTGAGCATCTGCGCTATGGGCCATCCCCATCGCGGACCATTTCTGCTACGGTAACTTTTGCCAAGGGCTGTTTCTGCTAATGGCAGTACACACTTACTGTGAATAGTTGCACTTCCGTTTTGGAGTGCCTTTGTCTGAAGCTATACTTAGATGACAGGTGACCGTAGCAAGTAGATGAAAGAGACCGACACAGCTGCCACATTGCACCACTTGTGGCTAATACTAGAACAAACTGCTTTTTCACTATCCAACTGCATGATGCATTTCCTGAGTGTCTCATTTATCGGCCCACTAAATCGTTTTAAAACATTCAACCACACCAGACTCTCCCTCACTTCAACGAAGTTACAAATGGAGCCACTTCTGCGAAACACGCCTGTAGATGTGCAACAACTGTTTCTTCCCTGCGGTAACAGTGCCCAACGGGTGGGTGATCGTGGCTGGATTGTTCCACAGAAGAGACCACCCAAAGCCGGAAAGATATGCACCTTTCCATTGCAAGCTGCGAGGTCAACTGGATGCTCAAATACACAAAAACTCGCAAAATACACAGAAATCGTTTCATCTCTAACCAAGCAACTGACGACTGCACGAACCATAAAACAAAAAATTCGCTTTTTGATCGCGCTCGACAGCGAACAAATTTTAAAGCGCCTCTGAGTGTCTGTAGCTCAAGGGTGATGTATGAACTGCAAGGAATTGGAGATAAAAGATCGTCATTTCATTTCGATTGTATTTTTCAAATTTCTTTCCTGTACCATTACCAATTGCATGCTGATTCCACCGTAGACAGAAACATGTGTATAGGTACTGAAATATGCTCGAACGTTACTGTTTTTGCAACGGCACGCAAAAAAACAAAATAGCGGTTACCGATCGTTGAAAGGAGGGGAGAGGTAGGACGCATAGCAAGCCACACTTAGGTAACTAATGATCTGCTAAGATAATGCAACGATGTAAATGGCGTTAATGTGGGATGAAAGTTGAACAAGAAAAGCTTTGCAGAACATATACTATGATTTGCAGACAAGCGATCAACAACGCTTGTACCGGTTTAGCAGCCAAGAAAGCAGAAGCGGCCACTCGGTCAGTGTCCAGAAGATTGTAAAGAGGCATTATCAGATGGGAAAGAGAAAGGCAAGAAGGAAGAGTGACTACGAATTGGTCAAGGAGCAAATAATTGTTCTGGGAAGAGGTGTGAACCCTCAAGTTCTTGGCTCACAGGGAATGGGACATAAAGAATCTGATGCATTACAGAATACAATTTGGTATTCAGCTTCGCTTGCTGCTGTTATCTCGAATCACATTCGCAAAGGCGCCCTTTAATGATAAGCCGAAAACATTTACACTGGAAACTCTCATAATTATACAAAGCGAAATTGCAACGAATGTCGACTCATAAATTCGCATCAAACGATTTCAAAAAATATCATCAATATTGCCCTATTCCATAGAATCGATCAACCATCGCATTGGCACAGCACTTTCATTAAAAAAAAATAAAAAATATTAAAAAAAACGCACATCATCCTCCGAACATCGTTCTGCATGAATAGAACATTTCGTTTATTATTGACCGACGAAGAATACAGCTGCATGACGTATATTCCTCGAAACATTTCAAACATCGCTCAAAAAAAAACAGCGATACCTAATATTGCTATAGTAAAGAAATTTTGTACAGCATATGATCAACGAACGAGAGGAACAGCAAAAGATGTGGCAAATGCAGCAAGTAAAAACACCTATAGTGCTTGGCTACACTAGCACCAACTGTGCTACGTACGCGTAGCGCTCGCACCAATGCAGCAATATATTTGCGTATGCACCAACGTCGTTCTTTAGCGTATTTGTTTGCAACTACTACCACTTGATCACTTGATTGACCGGACTATCGAGCGTCGATGACGCTGCCGGTCACAATGCGCTTCCACTAGGGTACTGAGACCCGTGGTTTTGCATTGTTGTAGCCAATAAGTGACGCCACCCCGCTGGCCAGGCCAGCAGGCCTGCAACTACTACCACGAAGTGAAAATTACTGTGCAAAGATGTGAATACAAAAAATCGAATTCGTAAGAACAACCGCTCGAGGCAAGGCTCTGGATATATAGTAGTCATGTATAAGGTCAACTAGTGCAGTGTTACGTCGTCTTCGGCTACTCTACATGCTTTGATGGTTTATCACTTTCGACTGTTGTTCACCGCAGCCGACTTGCTGGAATTGACACATCTGCTGAGGTGGGAGGGAGAAGACAGGGAAGGAATGGAGACGGCGAGAAGGAAAGGGTGGATGTAAAACGTTTCGCAACTGTGTAAGACATATGGACACGATATCTCACACATACCATAACGTCCAATCGTCAACACCATCGTTGATGTTTAACATGGATAAGCTTCTCACCTTGCTCCGTGCGTGAAAAAGAATTTCCCTTCAGTGTGCAATGAAAGCGGAAATGACTGAACGTTCGCTTTCATTGCACATTTAGGTGGGAAAACTTTCTTCGAACGCCGCGATGGATAGAGCGAACAAGTGCAGCTCACCTATGATGTGGGTACGATGTAGTTGGATGAGTTGAAAGACAATTGATCATATGCGTGCGTCTCTATTTGTTGTGGCGTTTTCATTCACCTCCCCTATTCGGCAAAGCTGCACCGAATCTTGACCCCAGCAATTGCATATGATGAACGAAGCTTTGCTATTAAAGTTCAGTGCTTATCAAGTTCAAGGTGGTCGACGAAAAGGCAGACTAACATATAGAAGCAAAAATCGTGCACACAGACCAAATAAGACAAAGCACGTCGATAATATTCCTTTCGAAGTTTACAACGAGCACACAAAAAGGACACATTACTGGCAAAGAAACGATATTTGCAAACATACGAGAGGATTGTCGAAGGAGGATAACGGTATGCACAAGTCATCTGCAACTGTGTGTACACGAACCATATCAGCCCCTCATACAAAACAAAAATGAGGAGAGTGAGGTGGAATCAAGGCTCTTCCGAAAGAATTCGCTGTAAACCTTTAGTGGTACTTCTCACTTAACCGAAAAAGCCCCTAAATTAAACGTGCAATATTCGAACAGATATAAAGAAACGACTGCTTAATGATCTAAGAATGCTGCATGCTTTTCAAATGGGGACTTTTCACTCCTGTTCAAAAGTTTAAGCAGTTTGATGTTATTAAAAATTGATTCTCTGTGATTTAAACAACAAACGAAAAGGAGTCTCTAGTTGCCTCTTTTATGAAGTGCATAAGTTAATGATCAGAGAAGATACTGTGCATATTTAGTATACAGAAACGCATACAAACAATCGGACAGACTGATAAACACCACACGCCGACATACCCATAGACACAATGTCACAACGTTAGGCTAATGAAGACAAAATGAGAAAACACTACTACTGCGGTACTGGTTTTTACTTCTTAAGGAAGTTGATTTACTTCATGTTTCGAAACAGTAAAAGGTTAAAACCGCGGTAGCGCACATGCTAACTGATATGACGTGGGATTTTTTGTAATTCCGCTCATAACAACAGCCGGCTGCAAAAACAGCCAAAAGAATAATGAGGAATTTCTCATAAAGATTTTTTCCTGATCAAACAGCCAAACGAGCAATCTATAATTTAAACTCCTTTCTCAACCATATAGGTTGTTTATCGAGGTGAAATTTCATGCATTGTCAAGCTAAACACATCACAATAATTTCCTATCGCACTCTCATTCGACAGCTGCAATGGCCTATTCGGTAACTAAACAAATTCACTTCACGGTATTTTCGTCAGAGGTTTTGTTTGAATTTATTGATAATAGCTAGGGCACAAGCATGCCTACTAGGCCTACTAATAATTCCTTATAGCCACTGATAATTGTCGGAATCATTAAGTAGAATAAACCTGGCGTTGAGGAGGATTCATGAGAAATTTCAAGGAGACTACAACTGCGTTCGGGTATACGTGCTGTAGTATAATAGCTTTTGTACAAAACTCGGTAGACTTCAAAGTAAGGGCACCCAGGGACGTCACTTTAAAAAAATCATGTGATGCTAACCATCAGGGAAGTTACTTGAGTGCAAAACCCATAGCAAAGCCATCCCATAGCGGAAACCATCTAGCATGGTTCAAGAAGAGAGACGGTAGATAACTCATGGATTCGCATGATACAACGCTCAATTCTTAAGCAGACTCCGATCTGAAAAATTAATTTTCGCCAAAAAAAAGGAAGAAGAATTGCACACAGTTCAAACGAGCCTTTCACTGACTATTGCTGTAATGACTTCATTTTTCCTTAAACATTTCTAGGGGAATGATTTTCTTGAGAGTTTGGTAACGATTTCAACGATTCGATTCATCGGATTTTTAATAGTCTACAAAAGCTATCTTCAAAAAACTCTCTTCATCATCATTCCAAAAAAAAAAATTCTCAATAAGCACAGTCTCTGATGTTTACAGCATGAGATGTTTCAGCACCACGATGTTTTGGGCAGCTGTTTTTGGCGCGAACGTAGTTAGGACCAGGAAGCAGTTTCGTTTCGCTTTTGCACATTGATAGATATAACTAGGATCGTAAGCACAATGAAATGAATTCTCAACAATAAAGCTGCCAGCAAAATGTTCAGGATCGTAAGTACAACTAATTCCAATTTGTATAATGCGAATTCAATGAATGAACTCTTTTCAGAAGTGTTGAGGAAAGAGTCTCTGTTATGATTGTAGGAGAATAACAAATGGGCAAGACATGGGGAATTTTTTGTTCAAGTTATGGTATCTATCGTCTTATAAGAGAGAATCTATTGATTTTTTTTTTCAGTTTAGCTATTTACATCGAAGTTTATTTGCCATTTAGAACTTAATGCCGTTCTTTGGGCAATCGACTCTCTTATTCCAATCTCTAGCTTCTCATTTCAAAGCTATAGCCTTCAGAGGCGCACACAAATACTTACTCAATACGCGGATTTTCGGATGTTTCTTTAATATTATCTAAGGAAAGAGATTTAAATTGAAACTTTCGCAGCTCGGTTATTATGGCAGACATAAAAGTGATACGAGATTTGCCTCAAATAATCGAATGATCTCCATCTTGCTCTCGATTACATTCGAAAACTGCTCGGGTGTTACATCATTTCACAAAATGAGTGCTTGTCTCATTAATTCAGATGGTCTTGAGATCGCTCCCTCTACCTAGCAAATGCACAATGAAAAGACGACGCCCTTCGGCTGAACAGCTAGTAATCTCTGCAACTTTTTCAGCTATTTCATTATCTCCCAAACAAATTTATCGTCTTTCGTTGACGAAACCTTATTTTATGTTTGTTCTAAGGAAGGAGTATTTACAGAGAAATTCACATGTTTCGCCCAACATGACTTCCTTTTCGGAAAATTTTAAAGTGTTTAGTGAGGTATCGCATAAAATTGAAAATTTTCCAACTGTACAACATTTCTAAATACGTATTTGCTATTTTGGAAAACGGCTCAACCTACACACGAAAAATTCGTTTACTTATGTTGTATATCAGCGCTATGAGCGAAATGGCAGATCCAGGGCATCAAAAAAAAAAGAAAATTTCCGAGGCTAAAACGGCTGTGCCAGAATTTTCGCTTTGGCGGTCGGCTGGTAACTTCGTGTCGCACAATTTTCCAAATCGTTTTCAGTCGTCGCCCCATCAACGAACACGAAATTCGAGCAAGAAGAACTCTTGAAAAATGCGTTGCTTGCGCTTCTGCTGAACCATTTTATCTTTTTCAAACAGATTTGGTCATCAGAGGAGGACTAATCCAAACCTTGCATCAGTCCAAGTAACATTCTCTTCAATAAGTTTGCCCTGAAAGATCTGAGAATATTTCTGCTTGATACTCGTTGAAATCAATTTCCGCCGTGTTCTCTGAGGATTATCTGTGTCTATAAATATTACAACGGTTTCATCTATAGTGTATACAAAACTGTCTTTCCACTGGAGACCTGATAGGTGAGGTTTTTCAAGGTAAGTGAGGTGGTTCGGTGTGACCTTGATTGCCAAAGACTTCAGAAGCATCTCACTATGTTGTCACCTCTAAAGGGGCCAGTGAATGCCAATCAAAAAATTTGTTAACAGTGAACGAATTAAAGCCTCATCAAAGAATATTGAGTGCTACGTACAAATTGTGCATCACATAATCGCACATTTGAGCGGGACACGAGATTTGCAACACAACCAATCAGCCGCCTTCCACCTTGGCAGTTTGCGTGTTGACGGTGGTAGTGGTGGAAGCAAGTCGAGCTCATCAGATGCGGAATCGCCGTCAATCTCCACCTCGTCAGTCAGCCTCAACGTTTTTTTTCATTCCACATCAACGCTTCCGAACATGTTCATTTATGCACTATGTCTTAAGACTATCAGGCCATTCGGTTATTTCAATCAAAAGAATACTAGGAAGGAAGCCGGCATGATGTGCATCTTCACATTTCGACCCATTAATTCAACCGGCACCTCAATGGCCGAAAATATTCACCCTGTAGTCCAATATTTCAAAATAACGACCAAATACCTCAATAATAGGCCCACTTAAGAAGACAGTCGACCACAGAAATTCTCCAACAACAAATCTAGTTTCGAAATGTATTCAACCGACTTTGAAGCAGAATGGGTAGGAAAATTCAATGACCTATAGGTGTCAAAAACTTAGGGAACCAAAAATCGAAAGTCGCTCGTCGTCGCTTTTTGTGATTTGCAAACTAAATCAAAAGTATTCAGAGATACACATAAATAAGCGCAAGTATGCAACAAGGTGATTTGAACATTTGGGAAAAACGCAACAACATCGAGCAAAAATGTTTTCCTTAAAGAAGAATTTAAGTGTTAAATGGGATCGTCAACGCCAACAGCAAACTAAAAAAAATTCGGTGAAAGAACAGGTGGAAGAAGAGGCATACTGAACTCAGCTTAATATGAAGCTTTGAATGACCGTATTTGAGAAAGCACATTGAGAGAGTGCTTACAGTAGATCAAATACTATCAGAAAGGAAGAAGTATGAATTGCAACGAGCCTAAATTCGAAAATGAGTTGATTTCTAGGCTAATGCTTATGCCTCCCATATCCATATTTCATCTGTACTGCCGCCAACGAAATTTTCAAAGAAGTATGTAAACGCAGATGTTTGGCTTTAGAAACAGTGATACGAGGTTTTTCGCTGCTCTAGAAGACTCTTGACAGCACCGTAAAATGCTTCTTTTGGCGAGCTAAAGCGGTTGATGATGAAATGGCGTGAGGCGCTGAGCAAACGTTGTTTAAATTGACGTGTCAAATATCAAAATGGGATGAAGTGAGTCAGCAATAAATCGAAGGGTACCACACCCAGCTCTCTGCTGATTTAAGCAACAACGGCGACTTTCAGATTTACAGATTAACAAGTAGCTTTTAGCGCTTCATTGCGTTATTGTATAAAATTTCACGAAAACATATTTCACGGCTCTCGGGCATGAACCGTCTGGCTATCGCTATTTAAAGACCACACATCAGGATAGGAAACTAAACACATGAAAGTTTGAACTATTTCTCAGCATCAAACTATGCATCACCTCACACCTGTTCCTCACCAAAGTTTTTTTTTTCATGTTCATATGCCGAGAGTTCTGCTCTGAGACAAATTTTCTCGAGAGCACTTAACGGGCGAGATCTGATGGACAGAACAAAATGCTGAACATGGGACAGTATCGTAAAGTTTCAATCCAAAGTTTTCGACAATAAATTGAATAAAAATTGCGACATTCTTAGTCCTCCATAAAATCGTCCTATTTCATTCACTGTCGTTCCAGTTGTGATTCCGGAATGTAACATACCTGGAAAGTTCCTTACCGCTGCCCCTTGACGGAGTTCGCGAAACTTCCTTCTTTGAAATGCTTTCTGGATTGCTGTCTACTTTGTTCGAAATGAGAGGCCTATCGGACTCTGGCCTATAGGCCATCGGGAAAACTGGCGCCATGTCATTGTCTTCTTCTTCGAAATCTTCTTCCAGTGAGAACTGTGCACATTCATCCGATACAACACGAAATGTCCCTTAAAACGATGAATTACACTTTGACCGAAGTGGTGTATAAGCGAGTAAGCATGTAAACAACGAAGACTAAAAAAGAATGAGCTTGAACTGACACACAACAGATGTGAACTCGATCGGAAGTACTCAGCTGTGCACACCGCATACGACCAGATTTTTTTGCTTTCAGCTCTCAACTACTGTCAGCAAATTCCGTCTTGTTTGCTCACAAGCGTTCACACTAAACGTGAGTGAGCATGGAACATGCTCGTTGTGGGTCATCTTATCGGATGAATGCATTTCAGGTCAGGTACTCTCAATAAATCCAGCTAGAGGCTCTTTCTGCTTAATGAATGCCAATATTTGCTTCCCTTATTAGCAATTTATCCAATCGAACACGACACAGTTCAGCAATTCAAAAATTTTTAGGAACTTTTCTGTAGCTTTTTCTTCCGAAAACTTGGCGGATAATTATTTTGGCAACCACTTTCGATCAGTGATTTTTTTATAATGACATTAATCGGCAAAAAAGTTCAAGATAGTAACTCCTAATTTTCAAGCGGTAAGCTAGCAGTGACATATTTCTATATCATAAAATTGAACTATGACCAGCAACATCACCTCCTTATGTAGATAAACACTATCACTTACAAGCTTTCTTCGAAAAATCAACATTTAGAAGAGTGCGTCAAAGAGACTACAGCGATAAGCGTTTTTTCGTTCCGACCCATCCCAGCCAAACGGCTCTAAAACATCCAGAAACAATAGTAGAACAACAACGATACGCGTCCATATGAAACAAAATGGCTACAGAAATACTGCACCAGAAAAAAAAAATTTATTTCCGACTTTCCTTATCTCATCAATCGTTTTCACATGACGCCAATAATCCATTCATAACATCATCAGCAGTAATGAAGCTGAATTTTGAAAATCATCCAACGATGAAATTTCGGCAATTTTATTATCACATCTTTGTGGTTGAGCATTTGAAACTGCTGCGCAGACGACATATCTGTAACGCGAAGGTTCGCAAGTCTCAGTGCGAAGGTTCGCACGTCTCAACTTTCATATGAAGAAAAGTACAATGAATTTAAGAAGATGAAGAACAAACCATTCAGCCTTTTTGGATGATATGATGCCCTGCCAGCAACTGTACCGACAGCCGTCGATGGGGTGGCTGGTGAGGAAGGCATACGCCTCTGTAAATCATTTTCACTCTAAGTGTTGCATACTTTCGAAATCAACATTTGCATGAATATAGCCAATCAGCAATTTGTGCTTCGCGCTCACCAACGTGTAAAACGAACGAGTTAGGGCACTGATACGAGCCAATCTCTTTATTTACAAGAGTCAATAAAATAGGGCTTTCAAAGAATCTGATAAAACACACTGCTTGCGGCGAGATTCCAGCAGCTAAAACGAAAACTGCAACACGATCCGTATGAACGGACCTTCGTACAATTCCATCCCCACTGTCCCCAAGCTAAGCCTGAACGAACGATATCGAAGCGAATTTATTTGTTTATGTATTTATTTATCTATTTACATTATTATTCTTTAGTTCTTTAACCGTTGGACTCCTCTCAACGAAGCCAATCTAACTAGGTACGACTCAAAGTGCCTAATGAACGAAGAAGTTATCAGGGTGTAGAATTTTCACATATATCGAGACATATCTCTTCAAGATTTGAAAATTCGGGGACGGGACCGAATCCCTTCGATAGAGAATTCAATGCTCTTTTGAGCGACATTTAACATGTTTCGATAGATGTATTGAAATCAGGAAAGTGCACCGGGTAGCGAGAGAGTATGCAAAAGTGAGGGAGGCAGACAATTATTTTTTGAAGGCTCATAACTCCGTTGGATTTGATCAGATGCGAATGTGACTTGATTTGCTTCATTTAATATTAGAGTTCTTTCGGAGAGCTGTATCAAATTCTCAGGCACATATTTCGGGAATCCTGGAAAGTGCAGTAGACGGCCAGAGAGTAGGCAAAACTAAGAGAAGCAGACGCTCATATTCATTGCCCCTCGGGATTCGATTGAACGGAAATGAAACCTGATCGGCTGCAGCCACTACGTTACGCGGAAACACTTTCCAACCGCGAAAGCATTTTGGTTAATGTTCACTGTTGTGTGTTGCTGTGCGGGGAATCCGTGTCCCTGCACGTCGATGCTGTTGTTTTTGTTTATATGTTATATTAAACTAAACGAGTGTTAACATAATCTATTAGTCGTTTTATAAATTGTAGCCTTCGTTTCTTCAATATTAATCGTCGTTTTGTAATTGTTCACATTCTAAGTTGTCGTTTCGTTGTCGCTTTATGTTGCTGGATATTTTCTGAAATTCCCTAAGGTTTAATTACAGAAGTCTGGGGTGTCGGGCGACCGCGAACAAGAAGAGGCATCCCTAGCCTAGCAGAGAACAAACTTGGGTCGAACCAATCAGGAAATGGGTGATGATTGGAGGTGAAGGGAAAGGTGCGAGAGGATAAACTCTGTCGCGCCAGTTGGTTTACAAAAGGCTTTCTACATAGGGAGGCTAAGAAATGAGCAGAGTTAGTGGCCACATCAAAAAAAGGCAAACACAAGAATCGGAGGAAACTCAAAGAAAACGGCGTTTGAGTGTTTTTCCAACACCTCTTGTTGCATTTATCGAATTGTTTTATACAAGTATTGACAATTTTCAAGTCGTCCATTTATTCGGCCCCGTCGGTTTGGAAGACTCGTTAAATTGCTTCACATCGCAAACTGAGTACAAAATATCATCGGTTTTGCTTGTGTGTCGTTGTTGCAATCATAATTTGATTCATCATCTGACCACTTTTTGTGTCGTTGCGATATCATCGACCATTCTAGCAGGTCTGCCCTATGGAATTTATTCTTCGTATATTGTGATGCTTAACCTCTCTTTTATTAATTCGTTTAATAAAGCGAAGACCGCTATTGTTGAATTTTTTCCCGTTGTCCGCATACGATCCACTGCGTGAGTCGTTTTGTTCAGGACAACGACTATTTGGCCCCAAGAAAAAAAAAATCGATTTTTTCGACTGCAGTGGTGATGCCTACGGCGAGCAAGTAATGCGCGGGCGCATTCGCGCGGAGCGCTCGGTCAACATCCAATGTCATGTTTCGGCTTGGGATGGATGGGTTTTAATGGTCAAGCGCGTGACGTGCGTAACCTTGTGTGAGACGCTAGTATATCACTTGATCACTTGATTGACCGGACTATCGAGCGTCGATGACGCTGCCGGTCACAATGCGCTTCCATTAGGGTACTGAGACCCGTGGTTTTGCATTGTTGTAGCCAATAAGTGACGCCACCCCGCTGGCCAGGCGAGCAGGCCAAGACGCTAGTATATATATATATTACTGTTATTACTACTGTTATATATATATATATATATATATATATATATATATATATATATA
>JAARMF010001399.1:25104-42098 GCA_022844705.1 Toxascaris leonina
CCCCCCCCCCCCCCCACCCCCTCCAGCCCTGAAACATCGTCGACTCCCTTTCCCCGTAGATCATTCCAGTGGTGTCGTTCACGTTTCTTGCTACATGCCTTGCTTCTACGTACCATGAAAGTCAATGGTAACGGTTTCTATTAAAGGTATCCAGCAACTTTTAAATCTCATGTTCGTGCTGAAATGGCGTTACAGAATGAGAAAATGCTCAAACCTGCTCGTTGTTGTCAGCAAGCTGGCCAAGTTTGTCCGTGAGGTGCAGTGCCAATAGCTGTAGACGACTCGGCTCAACTCTGTGCATGATGAGGCAGTTTGTCGGCTCATCCAGACTAGCGCTTAGCTCCTCCGATATGATCATTTTACTTGAAATATACTTGTTTAGTTCATAACACTGGAAACGCGGAATATCAACAGCAAACATCCCCTTAAAAAAAGTTCATATTAAGACCACCCAATCGGCATCGTAACAATTAGACCACAATACTGGAGCACAAGGCAAAACAGTTCAACCACGGTTTCGTTGTCCAGAGTGGCCATAACAATAGCTATGAAAAGCGAAAGCCCGATATGTGCCTCCTGTGTTGTTGCGCCACCTTGAGACTAGGTGGACCCGAACAGCAATCACAGGAAATTGACCACCGCCAAAAACATCACTGCTTCGAATCTCGTTGAATGTAGTCGGGACCGAGAGCATTTGATTCGCCTCCTTTTGCCCAGATTGTCATCGACAGCATTACTGCACCTCGGATTTAGCAAGCATCAGGTGTATCTCCAATATTTGCTTGGTCATATTTAGCAATTTATAACCTGTGCTTGCCAAGTTACTTATAGCAACGAGATGCCACATTATTAAACCTTGAACTTATTCCTACGAGTTATAATGCAGCAGCGCTATAGGAATAGCCCTTGTGCCTAGCTGCTTAACGCGGTACTACTCGGCAGTGACGGGTGGCACCTATAACATTCGCATAGTTGCGTTCAAAGCAGATGTCAAGAATCAAAATCTTGCCCAACATCTATAGGATAAGAGTTGCATTTTAATTCAACGAAACCAACTACCACTAGCCTGACAGTTCATGAACGTTTCAGGTTTAAGCAAAAGCCGTGAAGCTTTCGTCTATCTGTAAGTTTGAGTAAACAGCCATTTGGTTGATCCCACCACTTCTTTCTGATCCTAAATTCCATCGTCCGCGGCCCCCTTTCTTTTGGTGCTCTCTTAACATGCGCTTTTTAAGCAGTTTTCAGCCATAAGCACGAAGATCTCTTTGTGGGTGAAACTTCGGAACATGGCGAGGTGGTCTACTAAACAATAATAATAATAATACCACTGCAAGGCAATTTACACAGTATGTGATGAACTATTACTCCATATTATCCTCTCAAATTGAGAGACATTATGAAATATTCACAAGTGGAGGTATTTGATCAAGTGGTTTTCTGAAAAACCAAATGTCGAAAGCATGGCCTTCAATCCTGTTGTATGGTGGAATTCAAAACTGCTCTAGTTGCCGCGAAAATTCACGAAGCTCCAGAACCAAATCATGCAATTTTTGACCCGGTTCTGGAGTCCCAGTTCTCAACCAGTGATTACTTCTACCAAAATATCGGCAGTTTTATATTCAATAACCTGCTTTTATGAAATCCGATGACGTTCTGAGAATTACTCTTTATGAGTTGGAATTCACGGCTGGAACAGAAGTCCTTTCTCCCTCTCTCTTGCAAATTTTTGCCGCGGTGGCCACAGGGTGGATCTTATGAAAACTCCAGAATTTTAAAAGATAATGTAAACATAATTCCGGATTGTATTATATTAGACATCTTTCAGAATGCGCCATGCAAGTATTAACGGGATGACCATTCATCACCAGAATATTAGCCTTCGCAGTCATGGTGTACGGGCTTTCAAATAGGAGTCTCTGGTTTTGTTCACTCAAACAGGTCTTCAAGAAGGTAAAATATTAACAAAAAACAGAAAAACTTTCGGCGGCTGCAGTCACCACCTGTTAATTTCCCATTGCATGTTTTTTATCATTGAAGATTTAAAGAAAAAGAGAAAGAACAAGTAATGAACCTAATGACAGAGTGAACCTTGCGAGCGTTGAGCTCGAACAGCTCTCCCAGAACGTCCAACGAAACAGTAGTATAAACGGTCGAATACATAAGCAAATAAGTTCGCAAGGACTCCTCTTGGATTCGTCTCACCACCATCTCCTTCACTTTGTCGGCATTTCGGAACAGATTCCACACCTTTGAGAACGGTAATTCACTCATTAGCTCCACAATGTACAAACAATATCCACATATGAAGCTGCATAACTCGAAGATTATATTGTTAAAATATCTCGGAAATCGCTTTCAAGGAAAACAAAGAACGCAACTAATTTAACACGAAACAAACCTCGACGAATCTGATCCCAACACTTATAACATCACCTCCTTTCTAACAATAACAGCAACTACCTTGGCATTCATTTTATCGTTGACGATATAATCGCGGCACTTCTTCCAGTCACCATTGAGCATGGCACGAGACGCAGCCACAACGTGCTCACGTGTGTTCTCAGGAGGTCCGATCAGCGAACTCTTTTCCGACTAAAACACCAATACCTTCAGTCGCAGACTGTAAAGTATCAAAAACATCCATGATAAAAAGAATGACAAACGTCTTGATCCTCGTCAAAACTTGCACTCAGCCCTTAATGGCAGTGATTCCCGACAAGCGACTAAGAGGCGTCTCGCCCAGTTCAGCCCGCCTTTCCCCCTGCCTTTGCTAAATCTGTGTTGAGGATGCTCAGACTAACCATATGCAAAAAAACACATTGCGAACTGTTCAAAATATACTAGACAGAGATTAATAGCATTGAAAGCACTTAATGGATAATCACACCCAATCCCACCTCTTCCATGAATAATCACCTGCTTCAGCTGGTAATGGAAAGAGCGTGACAGCAAGCGGCGACGTAGCTCATACTCTTGTGAGGCCATATGCGGTATCTCTAGAAGCATCGAGCAGATCAGGTATACGCACTCCATCAATTCCACGTTGATGT
The DNA here is from genome assembly GCA_022844705.1 of Toxascaris leonina. Classification (NCBI taxonomy): domain Eukaryota; kingdom Metazoa; phylum Nematoda; class Chromadorea; order Rhabditida; family Ascarididae; genus Toxascaris; species Toxascaris leonina. Next base: position 28,155 of record JAARMF010001399.1, read on the forward strand.
GCATGTGATAGGGAATCTGACGAGCTCGCTCCAGTTTCTCCTTCAACATCACTCTCACTTAAACCTCACTTTAGCGTGCACGATCACATAAGAGTAACGGATAGCATCGCTGCCACCTCACCATCACTTACATATGGCAAACATGTTTAAGTATCTACGCCCGAATTCTGAGACCCCCATAACATCCAATAACATCCATTCGACAACGTTCACATAATCATATTAAAACATGCATCATAAAAGCACTGTTTTGAAATAGCGAATGCCGAAAATGATGCTTACTGCGCTTCCCCTTATGACACGGCTGAACAAGATAAAGTAGCAGACAGTAAAAAATAAATCTTTTCTTTAACAGGGGAGCGGCTTCGTATCGAATAACAGTAGAAAATATCTATGATATAGAGTACTATAACATACCACTGTTGTTGCAACAATTCACCACTACAGTATAAAAACAAATAAATAATCAACCTGTTCAACAGTCCTTTCCTGCTGACGCATAGCAAGACCCTGAGCAAGCAGCTCTTTCGCTCTTTGGGTATTCTGGATTTCTGATAAGCCCTGATGAGCTTCTTTAATGAAACCATGCCGGAAAGCACAGAGACCCAATTGACAGATGGTGCGATTGTAAAGGATCTGAAATAATACCGAATTTCGATGTCGATACAATCTTTGCCGATGCTACTCAAAGAAATGGCTGAGTGATGTTTCTACGAAGAAAGAGAACATATAAAGCAGGGTAAAGCTTGCCTGTGTGCTCACATCCGAATGGTCAACGATCGACTGCAAATGCGACATGAGCATGAGATCTCTGGCCTTGTGCCATCTATCATGTAGTGCAAGATGGTAAATTTGGCACAACATCGCCCTCTGACGCAGTCGCTTCGTTTCATCGCGTGCGTACACCTCTTTGCACAGTCGATCCATAACGACAATGCTTGGTTCCTCACCTGGTTCCAACGCATCCTCGGACTCGTACTGTAACATGTCACATCATAATCTGCCCAAACCCGCAATGCTGTCCACTTGCCAACTTCTACTATCAAATAAGTAACAGCGTTAAATATAGCGTATAATTAGTGCGCCAAAGTCAACAAGTTTTGTTTTCCTACGGGCAATTTCTCTCAAGATCTGAATAATGCACAAAAGCATCCAGCGCTTTTCCACTAACGACAGGAAGAACGCAAAAATCATCAACTCACAAACCTTTCAAGGTCATCACCTCATCCTTTTATGGACATCAATCTGGCTGAAAGGTTGGATGGTTTGTCCATTACAGATTTGCACTCACCTTATAATAAAGATGCTCAATCCTTAGCATGTACAACTTGCACATCTCATCTTCAATGAATATTCCACTGCTGACGCGTTGATCCACGTACTTCATCGTTTTCTCGATCAAAGCACACAAATCCTTTTCGCCCTTTAGCCTTTAAATACAATTAGCCTGTTAGCATGAATACAATTATCAGATATACTACTAATAAGCATATTAGTCGTGTAAATATATGAAAAATTGGGCATTTTCACACAACACAAACTGCAATGTGTAGCACATCGTAATCCCTATCAACTCAGCACACGTCCGTCACTTGAGGCATTATGATCTCAGATTATTTCACCTAAGATAGTAGCGCAACCGAAATATTCACATGAAACTGTTGGCACAGCTTGATAGTGTTTTCTAGGTTTAACTATCTAAACGAAATGACCAGTGCGCCGCACTGCCGAATTACGAAGCCGAAAGGGGGTGGATGAGCAGCGCGCACGATTGGCAAACAAGATCTACGCTTATTATATCACAGTTATTACAAATGCCCAATACACCTCAACCACCCGAGTCCACATTACATTACACAAACCTAACTAGAGCCAGCCAAACCTGTTTCCTAATTAGTAATTATGGAACAACATATGTGAAACAGGGAGGGCCAAAACATTTAAATTGCTAGCAACCCATCTACATGCAAGGCAAGAAGATGAGCATTTATGCAGCTGCATCAAACCCATCCACCTAGAGTTCATAAAAAGCAGTGGAATGAACGAACTTATCGATATAGTCTGTACTATGGCAGTCGGCATTCTGCAGTATTTTGGTCAGTTCTGTATCAAGGCGCTGAACGCTCATCAACACCGAGCCATGTACTCTGTACGGCTCGTCCGGATTCGATAAGTTTTCGTCATCTTCGCTTATACCCACAGACAACACCACGTCGGGGCTGTCATTCAGCAGATCTAGCAGACTATTGATTGCTCCCAAAGTCCTGAAAATTAAATCCCTTTGAATAATTTGAAATGGAACGTAAAAGGGATATAGCGTGAAAGTGTTCATTTAGGGTTTTGAAGCTTGTCAAAATTAAAACAATGAGAAACGAAAGTGAAGAAGTGCAGCGAACTGAGCGCTAGAAAGTGAAAGATGCACAGTGATCTACTTTTGTCGAAAATTCAGTTAAAAATCACATGAAAAGAATGACATAAATCGCTTACTTGCACCAACATGAGTAATCCATACAATCGCTGATACGTGCGTTCAGCTCAAACAAGGCCGAGATGATCGAGAAGAGGATTTTAACCAGCAGACCGGCACCAAGCTTGTGCTGCAAACATATAACGTGAAAACCTTAACTTATAATATATAAATCGAAAGTTCCTTGCTTGGAAAAAAATGTTGACAGAAGCAAACGTAATCAACAGAGATGATTCTTTGCAACAGCCATCCGAGCATTTATTAACAAGGCTAAAAGACAGCCGTTTGCATGTTTTCAGTTCGCAAACCAAATCAGTTCAAACGTAGCACCCCACCAACCCTTTCGTTTTAATCTTCACTAATTGTTCCCCAGTCAAGAATATTACCTGGCATCGTTATTCACCGCGAAAACCGAAAAAAAGAGCACCAGCCTTTCGTCACTCCGATATGGATGAGGTCTTCAAGGATAACTGTTCTAATTTCTCAACTCCATCGCACCTTCTGAAGGCCCTAGATAAAATTCGCCGTAATCTTTACAAACTAGAACAGATCTGATCCCTCTGTTGCAAACTCCAGCAAATCACGAATTATGGGGGGAGGGGGGGGGGGGGGGAGGGGACATTCCACACACATTCTAAAATAATTTCAGGGAATATGAAGCAAACCTACAATCAGTAATCGGAGATAAGAATAAACAACTAGAATAATACAAATAACAAAAACGAAACGTAAGAAGAGTCATCGACAAGTATTTGGTGAATGATGGGCAGAACAACGTGGACTGACTGCAATTAGATATGTCCCACTCATTCCATCATACGAGCAACTTTTATATGCAGATATGCTGCAGGGCAACACCTGATTAGCTTTCAGCCCACCAACTAAGGCGAATCAAGAGTTTCAGAACGCATTCACCAAAAAGTCAACAAAGTAAGAACGCCATGATGACGTTATTAGTGGCAATCAACACGACAAAATACTGCCTGCCATCCACTACTAATTCAGACGCTCAACTACTAGGTAAGATACGAGTCTGTCACAAATCACCCAAAGCGAGAAGATAACGCTTCAGCAACCTAAGTAGGAATTCCACAGCAAGTGTTGTCTTACGACTTATATAAGAAAATAAGGGACAGAGAAAAATCTTATCGTTGAAGATGCCCCGTTTGGGTTTCAAATTTCTAAGAGGTCGAAAATCACTTCGGAAATTATCCGCGGGTTCTTCTACGACGCACGTTGTAGGCCGTTACAGAGTTTTGCAGCAGTAAACCTATGCATCGGTACTCCATTAGGATCTGATGCCACCTCTCTAGCTAAACCGTTGCAAGTTAAAACATAAACGAATTAATAAGCTTTATGAGGAGCGAATCAGAAAACACAACGCTTAATGGGACAGTTGAAGTGATAAAGACCTCACCTCATCAGCAATGCGAAAAAGTTCTTGCAGGTTTCGCACATGGTGCTTACGATTAGTCGACTTTCGGCCGCGGGTTGCTATGATCTCTTGTAGCTTATTCACAACAACCTGGAAGAAAGCAGTGAACGAGCAGTGGATGCGTAAATTTAGGGAGAATTCAAGGTCTGCCAACCCTACGGGTTATACACTTCTGCATCGCCATTTCTAATATAGTACGACAGTATCGCGTTCTCATCAAGAAATGCCATCGAATCTACAGCTCAAACTAAATTCAGTTATTCATTTCCACAGGAAGCTGGATTTGCAACGAAGACGGAAAAGGTGGACAAAAATAAACGTCTCTGCGAACGGCTCAAACATTCACGAAAGCCCAGAAATGCACACGTGCTTCCTGCCCGGCTCAAATGCTTGTCTACAGCGGTCACTCCATCAATGACGCTGCTCCAACCTCGTGAGTGATCTCAGTCTTCGGATCGAATAGTTGCCGCATCTTCTCCTCCTTAGTGGGCACCGAGACCCATTCCTGATCATCTGCCTCGTCGACTTGCCTTTCCTTGGCCTCTCTCTCTTTTTGCCGCTGTGCCCTTTCTGCCTGCCGCTTCTCTTTTCCTTCTGTTTCACCGCCTTCTTTGAACTCCTTCCTGAAAAGCGCAGTACGCATCAATTCCAAGTGGTGGAAAATATTATACGTTTAGTTAGTGCTTTGATATAAAGATGTCGCCATAACTTGATCAGAACGGATACTGAAGCTGGTAAAGGTACTCCATGATGTTCAGTAAAAAAAAAAATGATCTGATAGGTTCGAAAAATAACTGGTGAGGCTACAGTCCCTTACCATAAATGCCAGAACGGGGAGAAAGTATTCGCGAAATTCCGCCTTCAACTTGAAAAATTTATTTTCGCCCATAGCAAATTCGTCGAGGATCAAAAAACATTCTTAGCAAGATGCACAAGTAATGCGTATAAATTTTACATAAAAATAAGCTCAGCAAACTCTATAACACCCACTCTTGACATAATCATCGCTCCTCTGAATTTTTGGCAGAAGAGTATTGCGACTTCTCCTCTCTTACATCACACAGCTAAAAAATAATGTCTTCGCACATCTGAAGTATTACGAAATGCCACTGTTCCCTTTCAACTTTCAAAGAATAAAAAACAAAATGATCATTTTCTCAAGATAAATCTGTATTGAATTCTCTGAGTTCCATGGAACTTCCTGATCCCTCGGCTTACCTCACACCTAAATAAGCACTTGAAATACAAAGGTATGACAAAGCAGGGATTACTTGAGGAAGAATTTGCGGAGATCCTCCATCTGCTTGCCCTCAAAATCAATATCCGATTCGCTATCTGAAGAAACATCGGAATCCGAACTCCATTCATCCGAATCCAACTCCAGATCTCGAACTTTTTTCATTTTACTTTTCACTACCGGTTCCTCTTGCTCTTGTTCCTCCTAAAATCGAAAAGCTTCTTCAGCCTGGAAGAAATTTGTCAGAAACAGCACAAGTATTGTACTATCGGGTACGGAATATTTAGCGAAATATTTTACCAAATCCACAGCCGTAAACACAGTATTATTGTAACTGCGGCACACTTGGCTTTTGAAAAAACGGTATTAGTAAAATATTACATCATTTTTAGTGGAGGAATATAGGGATGGTGCTGTACCAAAAAATTCGGCATGATAACATCACTGCTTATCAGCAAAATTTGTGACATAAGGAAAGGATGATAACACAACAGGTAACTAATCATAACCAGGTAAGCAACTAGCACATAACAATGAATCTTATGCGCATCGACATTCATCCGTAAGATTTCTTTGCTTCATTTTTTGGGAAGTCCGTAAAAACTGCTTTGAACAATGGACCAATGAATTTGCAAGTACGCAACATGTTGACTTTTTTAAGGCGAATTCTGGTAAAAAGCACACTGGCCGATGCATAAGAAGTTTTGCACGAAGACAGCCAGAAATCGACTCTGACATGGACAGGAGCCGGATGTCAAAACACCAAATCCTCGAATCCTAAATAGGATTGCAGCAATCATGCGCATCAATTGTTCCATCTTCCTCCCTCGTTCCCTTTTCCCCTTCTCTTACCATGCCTCGAAAGATTCTTAGCAATCACAATTCACATCTGAAGGTAAAAAATAAACAGAAAACTTACTGGCTCGTCATCGTCGGCCTCACCATCAGCGCTTGAGTATCCCACAGGGTCCGGCTCAGCACGATAGGCAGCCACCTCGGTCTCCATATCCTTGAAAACCACAACAATCCCAGAAAAAACTTTTAGTAAAAAAATCTTTGCTGTAAAGTTATTTCTTTCGTTTATGCGGAATTCTTTTCTGATCAAAAAAAGCTCCACCCATGCGTTTCAAACTCTACAACGTTCAAGATGTGCTCTCAGTGAATTATTTAATTACGTAAAACAATCAACCAACACAACAATAAAGCAGTAGCAACCTTATTGTATTTTCTGATCTTCTGTCGCAACGTCGTAAGACCTTTCGAGTTCGCCTTTGACATTGTCTTTCGACTTTCCTTGTCTTCCCACTGTTCATTAACGAAATCTTCAATCTCGACCAAGATACGGATATAGAAACGAGGTGTTGACATACCCTGCCGAGCCAGTACTGCTTTTGTTTTCTCGAACACTTTACACAGTTCTTCGAACGCTAAAATGCAATCAATTATAGCAAGGAGGAAACCTCAATGAGAATCGGTCAAATATCGCAATAAGGAAAGTCTCTTCGATGGAAGTATGCATTCTCACTTACATAAACACATCCAGTGCGCATATCTTTCGTGCGATTGAGATAATAAGAAGATTAAAGCAATCGCCCCAAGAAGAAAGCTATTGCAAATTAGCATTCGCATGCTTGAATGTCAAATTGTTGAAGCAATGAAATGCCACCTCCACTTTCANGTTGCCACTTCTTTCAAGAAAAAAGTCGTCCGACTCAAAAACGCACTACGAGTGAAAGCCAAACTCCAAAGTTAACTCCGCATGACTAATTCCGGTTTGAAAGACTTCATCGTGAAAGCTGTTTCGTCTTCTTTAAGTCATCACAAAAAAAGCAAGCATTTCAACAGGCTGAATTTAAAAAGCGAAACATCTCGTAGCATTTCACTGACACCGTACTCAGTCAGTTCATAAGCAAATCGAATTTCATAAATCCGCCATCAGAACCAACTCCGTTAAGCGAGTTGACGGTAACGTTATGGGGTGTGCGACTTCACCTTAATCTCATCCTAGCAACATCACGCTAAGTCAGCTTACTACTCAGCCATATGTATGCCGAATATCCGCATTCTGCGCCATCGGCGACATTATACAATAAACTATAATGCAGCGAATGTCTTTGTTTCAAGATCTTGCTCGAAGCACTCCCAGCAATTTGGCTTTTGAAACCCTGAATTGAGAAATTGCGAAGCATCCAATATCAAGAGCAAGAGAGCAGAAAAACGGCTCCTGACGGAAGGAGAGCATTCTGCAGCCGTCATCACCTTTAAAGTGGATGTTCACAGACTGAGAAAAAGAAGGTGAACGAATGTAGCAGTGGAAATGGCTTTGCCATGCTTCGTCTTAGAATCTACCCGAAATCACTTAAAGTAGGAAATTTTCTAGCTGTAACTGAGCGTGAAAAAACAGATGGGTAGCCAGTCACAAAGAAGTGGCAGGTACGGTAATACAGTTGGAGTCAGCTGTGCAAGCAAAGCGGAGGTGGGTTACATTAGGTAAAAGAAGTTCACACAACTTCTTAATTCTCCTCTTCGGTAATAAAACCTGTAAATTCTGTATTCTGTTAGAGCCGTCACGCCACTGTGAATTTTCCGCTCATATATTCGCACCCCTTCACCATTGTAAGCAACCATACGTACGACAAAATAAACAGATGAAGATAGAAGAAACCGCATTCATAGTTAATTAAAAAATAATGAACACTAGACAAATCGAGGTGAAAGTAGTGCGGAATAGGTTATCATTAAAATTCGATCCCACATCGTAAACTTCACATCCTATCACAGTCACTAATNACTTTGAAGTGTCCTGTCACAGTCACTAATGACGGAGTCACGGTTAACGTTCACATAACACAGAAACAATACAGCTTTATCCGATGTGTCCAACCGATCAAAGAAAGGCGGAACTATCATGCAAGCAAAAATTACTCTTGAAAGTGACTCAACTTTGGCATATCTTCTCAAACAATAAAAAAGCGGTAGTAAACCTTAGAAAAAAAAAGACTTACTTGAAAGCAGTTTTGACATATCCTTGATATTTTTCGAGTTCTTCGCTTGCTTTATGAGATCCTTCAGCTCTTCGAATTTTCTATCTTTGTGTGCCTTCACAACACGCTTTTGTCCTTCTTCTTCACTATCCGACGGGTACATGAACCCCACTCTGCAATCGCAAAACATAATTACAATGATCACTGCAGTCACGATCGCTGTTTTCTTCACAGAAGCTCTTATACAGGAAATCGTAAGGAAGAGGATGGTGGAGGAGAAAAGTCTTAGTACATCTTTTAGAAACGTCATTCAACCACGCAAACAATGAAGAATACTTTAAACTACAGAGATACAATTTCAATCGGAAAAATATTGATATATAGGAGTATATCAAATACTCCTCTTACTTCGTCTTCCCCATCACATTTCGCTATGGCGACTAAGAACTGAATACAGCTCTTTCCTGAACGGTTTCATCGCTAATCGATAATGATGTCCACGAAATCTTTGAAACTACTCAAAGTTTTCTGATGAAAAAGGTTTCAGCATGGATTCCGCTCGTTCACAAAGGCCGCTCCATTCCTGCTCGGGTTTATCTAAAAGTGAGAGAAGAAATAAGTGAGAAAAGACTGTGAGAGACGAAAGCAAACGCTTCAACTTGCCGACCAACCTTTATCTCCTATCTCTTTCCAATCTTCGCACAACCACAGACACAAAATTAGGGTAGCTGAGATGGACAATAAAAACCCGTCTTCTTACAGGGCTATATGATCGAATCAAGGTATTCACATTCTCGAAGGCCGGGTGTCACCTTGTCTTTGTGAATTACACTCGATATTGATGCATCAACATATGGAACAATCTGTTTTACAGAATTCTCTAAAATGAGGAAGGAACTAACTGAGGGCGTTTGGCTGGCACGACCTGCTCCTCATCGCTACTTTCGCTTCCGGAGGAATCTGAACTTGAAACGGCTCCTTTGAAAAACTTCGACATCGCGTGCTAGACTTTGCTGAAATTCCACTGCAAATGTCTGGTTTGGAAGAGATGTATGCTGCGTTTTGTGAATCGCGTTGTTGATAACGCTGTCCCTCCTATGGGGAAATGAGGCGCTTACTGCTGAAATACCCTCATATCTTCAGCGTATAGCTGTGAAGCGATATTTCCTATGAGAAGGCGGGCGAAAAGCACATAAAATGACTGCATTCGGGAAATGCTCTAGAGATTACCGCAAGGCATGCAAGTGGACGAAGAACCGTGAAAAACGTCTGATTTTTTGCGGTAGCCGTAGCGCGCTCTTTAAATAAGCTAGTACTAAAATCAGATCAGCTGCATTGCAACCATTACTACTGACGACGGTCAGTCCCTCTCTGATGATTACGCAAAGTCAGAACAATTCGCTTTATTCTTCGGGCAGGTTTTCAAAACGGACAACGGTATCCTTTCGCCCTTCCCTGCATATATGCGACATCATCTGGGTGCCGCCAGGATAGATTCAGACGTAGCTAGAAAGGCTATTTCTGAGCTCAGTGATAGGATACAGCTAGCACCAGAGGATATACTTTCGGAACTCATCAAGAAAGCCGCGATAGACCTTTGTCACCCCATTTGTCTTCCATTTAGCCATAGTATTGCAATAAGCACCACTCCAAATGCTTGGAAAACTGCAATAGTAGTACTACTACCGAAAAAGCCTCCCTTAAACCATATTTCCAATTATCATCGCATTAGTCTTATGTCATCATTTTGCATGGTGCTCGAAATTGTCCTAGAAAAACGATCTTCAGGTCATTTTAGCCCTTCTAAAATTATCAGCAATAACCAGCACGGTTTTCTCAAAGGAAGATCTACGCTCACACAACTCATGACGTCATACTGCGACTGCTATGCTACTCTCGATAACTGTTTCCAAACACATATAGTCTATATTGACTTTGCCGAGGCTTTTGACATGGTGAGCCATTCAAAACCACTGCTGAAGTTGAAGGCGTATAGAATGGATGACAAGCTGGAGGCTTATTATTACTATTATTACTGTTATTATTACTACTATTATTACTATTACTATTAATACTACTACTCATTATCATATAACTAGCATTACCAACATCACTGCCATTATTATTATTGGCATTGGTTCGATATGCAGCTTAAAAATAGAAAGAAAAAAGGGCACTGACACAAAATATACGATTCGGGCCACTACACTAAACGCTTTCATAGAATCTCAAAAAAAAAAAAAATAGCGCAACGCCATCAGCATTAACCAAACTGTAACTGAAGCACCTTATCGCACAACCTTCATAGAAAATTTACCTACTTTTCAAAGGAAATCTTTAAAACGCATCTCAACAACCTTAGGTGAGTTTCGAATGAAAAAATGCCATTTTTCAAATAAAGTGGGCAAATTTGAACGGCGAAAGAAGAAAATGTCGATTCACCGCAAAGTGATTTTATTAAGAAATCATGCCGTTTCACATAGTTGCACACAGATTCGTTCAATTTGGGCAAATTTCCCCATATTCTCTAAAATCTGCCACACTTGCAGAAAACACTGGCGCACTCACTAGCTGCGAACGATGAACGCAGCTGCGCTCGCGCTAGCCCACCCGTACATACCGCTACCGTACTCTGGTACTTCGTGTAAGTGAATATCAGTAAGCACCACATAAACTCTAAAAGTTGTGCGAGAAATATACGACTTTTTTTTTCGCTATCATTCAATTCAGAACGCCAAATTATAGCCCTACACTAAATTTCATCTCAATCGAAGCATGCGAAGTGCATTTGTTGTATCTGTCAACTTAACTAACAACTGTCGCCAAAGTTCCTTTCAAAGTCGATAAGTCAATCAAGATGTTAATATATGTGGTGGTGGATCATCGTGCGTTATACCCAAAAAACTTCGCAACCCTAAATTCGATAGCGTCCGAGTTGACGGACAGCCTCAAACACCAAAAAATGTCTGTGTGGTAGATGTGGAGCCAATTCGACTAGCTGCAATTTTGAGCTACTCGACCGAACCGTTACACGTGAAGAAAATTTCCGAAGAAGTGCGTCGTATACTCATGTGCATTTCAAATTTGCTGACGACTTTCTCAGTTAAGAAACTTGGAAGTAGCGAGCATATGTTCAGTCTACTCATAGACATTCGAATGGTATAATTAATATGGAGCTATAAAGCGTACAGACGTGCAAAGACATACTTTAATGAAATGACCAGAAAACAAACGGAAGCCGAAACACCTACCTTCCGGTTCGGATCCACGTCGAGACGGAATACTGCACGAAAAACAAAAAGAACAACCTTTCATAACTCGGCGAAATACAGGCAGTACGCACACACTGCGAACAGCGAACCGACCACTTCAGGGACAACAGAAGCGAGCAGCCGTGCTCGATAATAGCGTCATATTCCTCAGGTCACTATTCAGGTATTCTTCATAGTTTTCGGGATTTCGGAGTCGATGCGATGGGAATTGCTTCTCCACGATGCACACCTTTTCTCTGCAGTCAGGTGATAGTGCTCTTTACGAACTCATCTAATCGTCAAATGTGAAGTCTTTGCTGCCAGCTATTAATGCAACACTGCTTCAGTTGATTCATTGCATCGAATTTTGTGGCACTGACAGTCCGTCTCCAAGATTTACCAATATGGTGAGATCGAGGCGATTGAGACTGCGATAAGTGGATCGTCTTTTGCCATCAGATCTGTACAATTGGACGCCGGAAATCGAATGTAGTAATGGACTTATAAATGCGTTTCAATATTTACCTTTGAAATATGATATCCTTATTGATAGATGCAGTAGCATTCTTTGTGATGTAACAATCCTTTTTACGGACCCATTGTCCCCTTTCGGCTCACTGTATCACAGCATTTTCAAGGGTGTTCTCGATATATTGGGTGTAGTAGTGTAAACTCTTTGCATGATTCCAGGTGAATCACAGTAGAAATCCTACACGCATACTGATATGACCAAGGCTTCATAAAGCCTTTACCAACAGAAAATTCAAGATAATGCTTCGCAGGCCGATAGGCGCGCCTGTTGGACAACTAGCACCGAAGAATGACTGAAATGGAAGCATTTGCACATCTCGGAGGTGGCAATCTTTATGAACACTACTGATGGTGCTTGTTTACTCTCGAGGCACTGCTTCAAAAGATTCATTGGTTGAACGATCGAATGACTAGCTAATGGTAACCACTTCGATTCGGCATTTAAGGGTGCCGCAGGTCCAGAATGGCACATGTCTTGCGTATGTTTGTATATGGCGCAATTATTGTTGTATATGCCAAGTGTGTGGGTATTTGTTGATGCTCGCACATTCTGTGTTTATATATTTATAAACGGTCTAACGTCTTCGCTAATATGAGATTGTACTTTTTGAGCATGTTGTAGGCCGACTGCTCGAAAAATGGTTCGGTGCGTTCTACCTTGCTGAATGCCGTCACTCTTGTGTTTACACTTTATTTATTTTCAACACAATAATGCTACTATCGATGTAGGATAGAGCCGAAATGTTTTTCGATACCGACAGATCCGTAACATGACGCTGTTCGTCGTGGCGAGCCTATCTAGACCAAAGGACCCAAAGGAGACGACAAGGTCGCATCTGAAATGTCTGCAGAAATCTGCTCCAAGAAAAAGAAGCAGAGTACGCCCAAAGGCAATCCGATTCGCGGGAATGTGGCGCAAGGAAATTGCATGAATTGCGTACATAAAAAGAGCGCAAAATTTGTCGCAATATCAAGCAATCTGTCCACTAATTTGGTTTTTGACATCTTGCCAACGTCCACACTAGGCTGCAATGATGTGTGCAGAGGAAAGTCCAACTTTGAAAGGGTGAGCATGTTGTCGGATGCCTCTGCGATGCCCTCACACCACATCATTTCTTAATGTAAACCTATGTTCCGCCCCGTGGCACAAGGCAATGACAGCACACAAAACGTAACAACCTTAATTCTCAACTCATCGTTCCCAAAAACAGTCACCAAATTCGAATGCTATAACTGCGCATAAATCTAGCATTTACTCGAGTAACCTTTTCAAAATGCAGCACATAATAATGCTCCGTACGCACCATGCACAGTCTCGGGTGGTACAGGTGCCACATCCGCGATGCTTACAACACATTATATGTAAAAACTTGCACGACCATCAGATACGTCGCCTTCGCGAACTTTGAGACCCTCGTCGACCCATCGCATGTTTTTACTTCTCTGGATAATCGCCTCAGACGATCCATTTCTGCATACAAGTTGCACACCAATTCGCCAAAGGCTGCATCGTGATCATTTTTTTTCCACCTCGAAATATGTGGTTTTTATGTTTCTGCTCTCAACTCTTCACTTGGCAAACTTCATTTAATGCGCCTCACGGATGGGTCGAACCTAGCAGCACCATCTCGGTAATTTCTACTCACCTCCAGACATGAGACACATCGTCGAGACTGCGTTATTTTACATATCTGTGTGCTAAAAAAAAAACATCGTAGCAAAACACTCCTATGGCATATAAACAAAAACTGCGAGGATCATCGAGCCAGAACAAAGAGAACACTGCAACTTTCAATAAAGCGAATCTTTCTGCATGCATACGCACAACAACATGGAATTCATAAATAAGCAATTAGCGACTAGATGACTTTCCCCTTTCCTCTCCTTTCCCTTCATCTTTTCTTCCGTTTCTTCTATCTAGCACTGTTTTTTGTCTCCCTTTCAGCGATAAATGAACATTGGTAATTAACGCACCGTAGTTGCCATCTTCATTGAAAAAGAAAAATCGCGTCATAATGGGTTTCATTCTCACCCCCCCC
>JAARMF010001400.1:2894-15564 GCA_022844705.1 Toxascaris leonina
ATATATTCATAATTAGCTTACCTCAATTACGGCTGATGGAAAATCAAGAGAGGCTCGTGGTCGCTTCTTCTTTGTACGATGTTTTGGTGAGAGAATTTTCTCGTCATTTGTATATCGTGTTGTGCCATCTAGAACATCGAAACGGAAATAATTCACTGATTTTATTTGATTTTTATCGAATTTGGAGAAAAAAACGTGGCATTTTCTTATGACATCCGCAAATACTCATCCGTACATCGTATCGAAAACAACTTCACTCCTCCAACTCCAATTCTCGAAATAGAATTTTTAATTCTTTTAATGGATACTAGAGGAGTGATTGCTAAAATATTCGACATCTAAGTAGACAATCGCATCTGATTAGGATTTTAGGAAACAGTGGAAAAACACTCAGTTTCTGAACGATCATAATTGAATAAAACCTATTAAATATGAAAATTTTGTTTGCAGGATTAAAAGAAGATGCCAATATCAATTTTCTCACATCTATTACTACACCCTACTCGAAAATCAATAGTTGCATTAAATTCAAGTCATTTTAATTCATAAATATAAAAATGTTCCAGGCCAATATATATTTAATGAAGTGCGGCAAACCTCTCGTACAACCATACACCCCACTGGATACTGATGAATTTTGGGTGGCCGGATTTGATGGAATCGAAAAAAAAACGATGAGAAAATTGTGGAGAACGTAGATTCAAAGCTTTTCATAAAATGTTCAGCAAATTTTTCTACTGACTTGGAAAAGTCTCGGAAAAGATGATAAGTTGGATGAAATATAGAAAGGGGGTCGGGAAAATCCGCAAGAGTGGTTGATGAGCTAGAAAATACGTAATAACTTTTGACAACGTTGAAAGAATGATTCAAATATTGAAGGAACAAAAAAAATTATTGGACAATATTTCGGAATCGTGCTAAGAGATAGAGAACATTGAAGATCCTTTGAAAAAAATGGCGAACGACTGAAGAATAGAGTCGGAAAGTAAACTCAGAGAAGGAAGTAAGGAAGGGGGGGAGGAATGCAAAAGAAAGGATGGAAAATTTTGGAAAAAAAGGTAAAAGATCAACAGGGCGTATTGAAAGACGTCGTTGAGCAAAGGTTATGGGAGAGTGAGCTTTAGGAAAATATGAAGCAGTTCAAGAAAATTGTGGCTAACGAAAGCAAAAGACTCTAGAGAATGGGCGGAAAAGCTGAGAAAATGTAAAAGAAGGAAGCTGGACGAAAATCAAGCCTAAAAAAAGCATTCAGAAAAGTGCAAAAGGAATTGAAAATATGGATGAATTTTTGGGGATGGACTGCAAAAAAAAAACGTTGGAAGAGTTCGTAAGATGAATATCCTAAGGTTGAGAGGACGTTAGCAAAAGCCACAAAGGACCGAGAAAAATGATATACATAACTCGAAATTGTTGTCTGTGTATAAGAAAAAGCTGTATAATGTTGAATGCCATTGGAAACGAATGAGCAAAAATACGTGTGCGTTAGTATATAAACATTCGCATAAGCTGATGAGCTTAAAATGTAGCTTCACATTCACAGCTTCTCTAAATTAAGCACATATATGATTTTTTGCTTGAAGTTTTCAAACGTTGCTTCTCTTTCCCCTCTCATCTCCATTGTTTTCTCAATATTTTCGAGCCCCTGTTCCACACTTTCCTCTCTTAACCTTTGAACTCTTTCAATGAAAACCCCTCACCATTTTTCCGTATTTCAGAGCACTCTGCTTCAATTTTACAGGGCCATTACATATTCCTAGCCACTTCCAGCACTATCCATTCTTTTCTGATGTTTTTTTTTATTCTTCAGTTTTTTGCCGATCTTTTCCACCCTCTCTGCAAATTTTTCTCAATGTTTCTTAATCTCGTAGCAATCCTTTCAAGATTTTCACCACTTTCTAAATGCTTTTTTTCTTTAAGTTTCACATATTTTTATTCATAGTTTTCACTCCCTTCTTTTTCTCAAACATTCTCGCATCAACTTTCTTGTACGAATGCCTTATCTCTAGCATATCTCGCGCCAAAGTTTATTAACGTCGAGGGGTTTACCGCATAGTTGGGTCCAAAGTTTATTGCTGTGCAGAAGATCTAAAGCTATAATCAACGCGATGATGAAATGGTTTGTAGAGATCATTAAATGCAGACCACTTTCGTTGCGATGACTACGCAATAGCGTCGAACTCCTCAATGGAACACGAAATGATTATCTCAAGAGCTAACTATATTAGCTATAAAAACGTATTATCCGATAAGCTTTAATGCTGCAATGCTTACCGTGATGCAACTTTTAGAGCGACAGTAATAATGCCCTAAGACAAGCAATGCAAATTTCGCAAAATTACGATAGTAAAATTGTGCATGATTCTCGCAAAATTTCGATTCATTTTATGTGAAATAATGAAAATAACGAATATGATGGCATCAACTGTCATAGGCATTCACCCAGTTTTATTATTTCCTAGAATTCCTTCCAAAAATACTTCGATCAATTGATGAGTGAATCTCACCTCTGATGGAATATGATGGCGATACGACAATGCGATCGGTCGCCTCGTCAAATCCTTCGTTGTGCACAGTGGAGCTCGATCTCGAGTTCCGTTGTTTCTTTTGAGGCAAACTTCCAGATCCTCCTACAAACTGATTCGAATTAATTTGTGCTCGAACTATTGACATTAGAATAGTTATTTCCTTATCAATTTACTAGCGTTTCTTTTTAATATATCACTACCAGTTTTTTTTAAATTTCCCTTATTGAATATTGCAATAAACAATCAAATAGTAAACGATTTGCACATATATAAGAGGTATTTTTTCCAATGAAGGGAATATTTATAAACAATTGGTCTGACACTATACTCTTTTTCATAAAAACGTTCTCTCTAAATCTCACTTATTTTACGGTTTATTCGAGGAGCCAAGGAAAACTTTCATCCAGTAAAAGAAAAATAGCTTTTTGATAAAAAAGGTTCATTAACTGATTTGGTTAATTCTTTATTATAAACTCAAAGAAGAGTTCGATATTCGACAGACAAAGAGAGCAATTAAAATGAATAGCCAACCTTATGTGAAGCGCTTTGATTGAGGAGGAAAAGACATGCTTCTCAATGAATAAAACTGCCGAAATAATAAGAAGAAATCAAGCTAGATATCGGTTGCGTAGCGATGAGCTCACTCAATTTTATATAGGACCCTAATCGCCTTTATATTCTTCGTTCCGTTCATGAGTAATATATTAATGTGACGCAAAAATGTGATGATATCAATGGAGGGTAGAGGGGTAGGGGGGAGAGGGTGGCTTTGTGGGGAAGTCATTCTCAACGGTCATTTTATTCGATTTTTGACTTTTTACTGAAAATTTTTGAGACTGATACTTATCTCTTCAATATACCTACTATAGGTATTCTTTAAGATCTCACTTGATTTCTTCGTATTCACTGCGCTTTTATTTCCATATGTTATTAAAATATTTTTTTGCTAATATTTAAAGGAGTGTAAAAATTCTCGAAAGTGCCAAAAATTGTAATGAATGAAGTCAAAGTTTGCCCTACAGCAGCAATAATTAAGCATCATATCTATACGCGTAATAACTAACCTAATAAGAGAGCTATTTTGAATCGAAAATTTTGGAGATTATTCTCAAAAGTTGTCGTTGCATTATTATTTCCGAAAAAGAAGTCTAATTCATCGGCGAGCTTAAACTTCAAAGTTCACAGTTCAAAAAGTTTTTTCCTCAAGAAAAAACGATTGGAAGAAGTTCAAAAAAAAAGTTTAATCATGTATTGAAAGCGCTGACAAATATTTCAGCTCCACAATTTTTCATTAATTTAACATTAACAATATGGAGGTCATCTTTAAGGACTTGAAAGGAGAAATCATTGAAGTACAATCACAGCGGTGATACTTTTAATTCAATCGATGAGAAGATATGTGCGTTAAAGTTGAATTCAATTGCAGAAGAATCACTCAGACAATCGCTCAACTCCAACTTCGTTTATTTTCGAGTGTGCTTGTCTCATTTGTTTGATTCTTTCAATAGGCTTTTTTTTTCATCCACTATTGGATGTGCCTAGAAAATTGTGTATTAGAAGCCGATTTTGAACAAATGATCTGTTGCGTTCCACACAACGATGCTAATCGACTCGGCTATTGTCGATCAATCTGATTGCTATTACTCGTTGTTCAAGATGAATATTATTTCGTTTCAGTTTAGGTGTCGTACCGGAAACGACTAAATATGTGCAATTTTAACCATCCGAGCTTGTAGCAATAGCCTGCATTTAATTGAAGTTACCTTTGCCGTAACGTTCCTGCATATCGACTCATTTATTTGTTTATTGACATAGTTGTTCAATTACTTATTTATTTACTTATTCACACCTTTCCTAACTTTGCATATATATATATTTATTTATGTTTATATATATTTATATTTATATATAGATTCCCTTCTCTAGTGCCACGTATATCCTTGTTAGACACAACAGTGGTTGTGGGCTCAGATGACGTACAATAATGAAAAGGCGAACTTCTGGAGCGAGTGAAGCCAGTGGAAGAAGAGCTCTCTTCCAATCTGCGAGAGTGTGCATTCGCTAGCGTTGCGTGTCTGCACTTCAGCGATATGGAGTAAGCTCGAAGGAACATCGTTCACTTCCTACATACAAATATGCTACAAGCATGCAGCATTTCCAAAAAAAAAAGAACGTTATCCAATTCGATCTCTAATTAAAAAATAATTTCCACTTATTCGAAAGGATTATTTTTGCATTTTTTTTTTCGTTGAGTTTGCTAGCCGCAATATAATGCGATAGCGAAGAGAATAAACTGAACGAAGATCAGCAATCGCCGAATATCTCAATTTTGCGAATATTAGTACTAAGAAAAGCAAGCGAACTTATAAAAGGATGCTAGATTTTGATCTAGAGACAAGAACGAGAGCATAGAACGATGAATTGTTTTCCATCGAAGAAGGGAAATTATCAGATTTTTAGTTGAGAAAGGAGACGGAGAAAATCCAACAAGAGGTGAGAAGGTAGTCCTCCAACTTAGAAGTCATCGTTCAAAAAAAAAAATAAAGAAAAATTGCAGTTAATTGGAAAAAAACGCGAAAAATGCAATAAAAGAGAAACGTTTTAATTTATCGAATTTTTGAGAAATTTTTGCAAAAGAATTCCTTAGCGACACTCATTTATTGGTAAGTTTTTCGATCATATCTCAACAAGCTCCCACTAACTATCGAATCCTTATATCGATCATTATTTATAATAACTATGATAATGAAAGCCGAAATCTGATTGCCGACTACCATATTAGTGATTCTACAGATGAAAAGTTCCAGAAAATGGAAAACAATTTTAAAAATCTAAAGAAAATTGAAAATTTTCAGTTAAAATTTCGGCATCGCAACTAAAATAAAGATATTACGAGGAGGTCATTAAGTACTGATGCGACTAGAAAACAGATGATAGTTGGTGATATTTCTGATGGGTTTAGCGAGTTGGAATATGATAAGCTAATCTGTGTAACATTGGAAAATGCCTTGGAAAATTTCTAAAGATATTCTCATTAAAATAAAGTGAGGAAGAAAAAAAAGCTTAATGCCTTAAATGTAATAATTTCGATCATTTTTGGGAGGTTCAAGCTAAGCATGGTTAGAAGTTGTACAATTATCGTTTTTCATCTTTCTATGCGAACATGACGACTTCCCCATAGGGGATAGGGTATGACGCTGATTATTAATATGCTGCTGCCGCATAGGAACTATGAAATTTTGGAATCTTCACTTGCAATCCTCCCACCTCTCCTCACCCTCCTTTTTAGGTATATTTTAGGCTATATCATTTTTAGACTTTTTTCATTCGTTTATTTTGCTATTTGCTAACTCTTGATTGACGAAATGTTAATGCGTAACATTATCAGTAATAGTGAGAAATTCCGTGAAAAAGAGTATCTACCTCATATCATCGATTGCCTATCCTAATCACTTACAAAATATGAACGAAATCTTCTTTTGAGTGAAAAAAATTATCACTCACTTGTGAAATAAATGTCATTTTTAACGGGAATAAAAAAATTCAATGAACAAATATTTTCACTATAAAACGTCAAGAAAGTATAACCGAAACTGTTGAATTAAAATGAGGAAACGAAAGGGACTATTGAAGCTAATGCTTGTGCGCAATATAGGCAAAGCCAAAAGGAGACCCTTAACGACCTTAGTGTTCCGTTACGAATCTCGTTTTCTTTGTTTTTGAATTCGAAGAAAAAAAAAACATTTCGCTCAGCTCTTCGATATTGCTCCTTCGTTGAGAATTGGTTTTTTCTTGCTTCTCTTTGTGATTCTCCGCAAACTTATAAAGTACTTGATAATAGTTTTATTTTTCGATGAGTGCAGGAAATAATAAGCGGAGGAACAGTGGAGGATGGGTGGAGGAAAAGAGGAGGATCGAAAAAGGAGAGCAAAAGGATGCGAAAAATTGAAATAATGAAACAGCAGCAAATAGGAATGGTACGATATATCACATATATTTTTGCAATTAATCGAATATTAAAAACGATCGTCTATATCTAAGTGGAATATTTATCCCCAATGTAGAAAGAAATCTTTAAGGAAGAAATTTTTTCTTTCATTTTTTTTAGAGTTTTGTGAGAGAATAGGAAAGAAATTTTTTTTTAAAATTCAGCTCATCTTTTGCTGAAATTCAGACAACTTTCCTAAAGGCATTGTGGCTTTAGCCATATATAATCAAATCACCTCAATTGCAATTTTGAAGTGCGACGCTCGATGGAAAACGATAGAAGAAATACGCCTATCGAGTGGAAAGAATTTTGTCTTTTTTTTCCTCACTTTGCAATCGCCATCTTCTCATTCATTCGTTCTTGAAATCAGTTTTCTTATGTTCTACATTTTTTTCAAATATTTAACGGTTATTTTTATTGATCGTCGAAGAATTTCACCTCATAAGAAAAAAGTCATGCTAATCCCCCCTTCCTACTCCATTCCTCTTTCTTCAATCGCCGATCCCAGAATTCTCACAAATCCGAAAATTGCCCTCATCCTCCATCCTCACCCCCCAAAAAAGCAAGAGTTCCGATCGACCCGAAAGTAAATTGCGTTCGATCAAAGCAAATTGCGATTCCTCACTAGATCGATCATCAAATCACACAGGAGAATTTATGACTCGAAGGTTGATCAGCTGTAAATTTATAATTTTCCTCAAAAAAAAAATCCTACAAAGATATAAGTATTATTTTCAATTTCAATTTACAAACTTCATTGAAATCAACCAATATTCCTTAGTTATTCACGTATAGCCTCTCAGTTCAACGCTCGATAGATATTGTAAAAATTCAGCCGATAAATTCCCCGTTAAAACTTGCTCTTATCAGTGCTTATCACCGGCTAACTTCATGAAGAAAAAAATGCTTAAATTATTTCGTATTGCATTCTTGGAGAGAAAATCGTGTTCATCTAATACCTATTCGATTCGCATATGTGCCACTTGAATAGCGGAAGTAATAAGTCTTTTCGAGATGATTCGAATGAAGAATATTCATTGCAGTCAATCGCAAAATTCTTTTAAATTTCTTTTTTTTTTAGAAGTTAGAGTTGAAATTTCTCATATCTAGGTAGCATTGAGGTTAAACGCCTTCAAAAGTGAAAGGCTTCCGAACATCACATTTAATTACGCTGATTAAATGGGAGAACTAGAAGAAAGAGGAGCAGAGGATTTTGGGAAAAAGTATTCGATATGATAGGTGATGGAGCAGAATATTTGTCTATTCATTTATTTATTTATTTATTCATTTATTTCACATCCCGATGTGGGAAAACATAC
The DNA here is from genome assembly GCA_022844705.1 of Toxascaris leonina. Lineage (NCBI taxonomy): Eukaryota > Metazoa > Nematoda > Chromadorea > Rhabditida > Ascarididae > Toxascaris > Toxascaris leonina. The sequence goes on from JAARMF010001400.1 coordinate 10,727, forward strand.
AAAACTTTGTGAGCATAAACAGGAAGAAGAAGCAAAGACATAATTCTTGCAGCGGAAAACGGAATAAAGGACGGAAGAATTCTCCGAAAAAAAAAAGCAATGTATGGAGCAAAGATATTCCCATATTAGCAAAATCAAGAAGTCAGCGACTGGTCTTAGCTAATTCCACTAATGTAGCAAATTTTCGAGTATAAAAGCGAAAATATTCGAAAATTGAGACATAAAATGAAACGTCAATGTTGAAACATTTGAGGAAAACTAGCCAATTCTTGCCGAGAACAAACCGAATGAAACACATTGAAAATCAAAAAGGAACGCTTAGAAATCGATCGGCAGACAAAAGCGCCAATTGATAGAAGAGCCAATTGGCAAGTCAGCTTAAGTGTGAAGCATTTTTAATGACGAAATTTTTTTCTTGAGGCGACAAATTGCAAAGCGATACAACGACGAATTGCTGTTTAAAAATGAAAACACTAAAATGTTGTTCCGCCTAGACGCTATAATCATTTAATGTGCGATTGGAAAATAGGACAACATCTAGAACTTCATGAAAACATGCATTTATCATCAATGCTTGTTTATTTTTTTCTTTGTAATCTAGAACGAACATTTTTAGTCGAGAATAGTCCTCCCCTCCCCCACCCCCCTTCCTCCCATCATTTTTGAAAATGACACGCCGAAGAAATGCGCTAAAAATTTTCAATATAATTTCCTTGGCGTTTAAGACTCAGTAGTAGCATTGCCAGTTTATTGGTTGAAGTGATGATGAATGATGCGATACGTTGGTGTTTGTGTGTTTTGTTCATTCATATATTCCCTTTCATCAACTCAGAAATAGGAAATATACGATTCAATGCTTGCATATCGTACAATGGATCATTTGCGGAGAGCGGCTCGATTTTTCTCTCAGCCACCAATGCAAATTCTGTTCAATTTTTTACACCTCTAAATGCTGGCAAATTCTTTTCATTTCAATAAGCCAATTTGAAATTAGTGCAGAAGACTATCTTAGGGTTCTCATATTGTGACCATCAATGAAACTAAGGATAGACATGTGCATACACGTCCAGACCGACAGACATTCATATTTGCGCATGTGTCGTCGTAATGTTGTTATAATGAAATGTGGGAATCTGAATTTGCAAAGGTGCATAAGAATTGAAAATTTTTAACAACCTCAAACGGATGCCGTGTAATTTGAATGCAATGATCGAGTACACATACGATAGTGGTCTAACGAAAGAAAGGAATTCCGAATCGTTGATCAGAACGATATACGATAAAACAATTTAAGATCAGTGAGGACAAACCAAATAAAGTGCTTTGTGATGAGAACGAGGATGGTGGAGGAGGGAGGTAAGGAGGAAGGGGAGGGGGGGGGGGGGGGAGGAGGATAATCGGCAAAAGAGCTCAAAGAGCACTATTGTTTGTGCACATAGATGTGAACAAATCATTTTCTTGACATTTCCGGTGTGTCAACTAGCGATCCGCACATATCCCAGCAATTGTTTGTTCTAGTTTAGAGGACGACGACGCTATCTATACGAGTGAATAGGCGGACAACTAGCCATCGAAAGAAAATGAGCGAACAAAATTGATCATTTGCTTGTACGTCATTCGCATTCGTTCTCTATCACAGCACCGCCCTCTTATCCGCATATTTTTAGTGACGAAAAAAAAATATTCAGCATATTAAATTGAACGTTTTATTCATGATGAAATTATCTCGAAATATTCCAGCAACTTCTCGAGAGAAGATTAAGCAAACGAAAGACTATTTAGAAATTTTAGAGTCTATGCTTCTACTTATTTTCCACAAAGAACCACGTCAGGCATTTCAACGATCATATGAGAAAGGAGAGAAATCACATTTCGGCATTGGTCTGGGAGATCGAAAAGAGGGAGGGGGTGGAAGGGAGGGGGAGGTGGTGGGAGAGCTTATGGTGATCTTCGAATTGGAGGTTTCTTAATAAGCAGCCAAAATCTCATTGATAGCGGATAAATTTTAGTGCAGATCTTCGCAATTTTAAGTCGAGATCAAAGCGGTGAGATGTCCTCTGCAAATATCCTCAAAGAAATAAAGATGTTCTCATTTCCAGACAAATTCTCCATATTAATCGACAAATCTGCAGCAATAATATCTTCTAAACATTTACACCCTACAAATCGATAAGCGGCGCAAACTAACTATCAAACTTTCCTCATCAAAAGCAACCTTCAACTTCATAGCAATTATCATCGTCAACGATCGCTATTTCTGACTTCGAAACGTTTCACATTTCTTCGCAATAATTCATGCGAGTCAAGTAAAATTTATTGAGGAAATTTGAAGGAGTTTGCGGTAAATTCGATTGAGCAGTTACTTCATTTATCGATTTCGATGGGGAATTTATTCTGAATTTTATACCAGTTGGTCAACAATGAAATAGACGAATATTCGGCCATTTATAAAATGTCACACAGTAGAGCCCACCTCATCACAGTCCACCAAGAAAACCCAATCAATCGTAGTCAATCAGTGAAACGCAATCAATTCCCGTCAACCAATATAACCCAACCAACCACAGTCAATCCGAATCAACTCGAACTAATTCCATTCCCAGTCAATCAGGAAAACTCAGTCAATCTCAACCAACTCTAGTTAGTTCCATTCCCAGTCAATCGCAATCAACCCCAGTTCATTTCACCTTCAATCAACCAGTCAGCCAGTAAATCCCAAACAATACCTATCAATTCTACGTAATTCCATTCCCAATCAACCAGTAAATCGCAAACATCCCCAACCAACTCTGGTTAAATCCATACCCAGTCAACCATTAAAACTAAAACAATCCCAATCAGTTCTGGTTAACTCCAATCTCAGTCAATCAACCAACCAGTAAAAGTGAGTCAATCCAAATCAACTCAGCTTCATTCCATCGCCAATCAACTAGTCAACAACTAAATCCCAAACAATCCCAATCAACTCTAGTTAGTTTCGAGTGCAGTTAACCAGTCAACAAGTAAAATCCAAGCAATCCCAATCAACTCTGGTTAACTTGATTACCAAGAAACCAGTAAAATCAAACCAATCCGAGTCAGCTCTAGTTAATTCCATTCCCAGTCAACCAGCCAACCATTAAGTCCTAAACAATCCCAATCGACTCTGATTAATTCCATCCTCAGTCAACCAGTGAAACCCCAGCCAATCCCAGTCAACTGTAGTTAATTCCATTCCCATCAACAACTCAACCAGTAAACCGAGTTAATCCCAATCAACTCCAGTTAATTCCATTTCCACTCAATCAATAAAGCACAGGCATGGTGAATGATCAATAATATGAATCCTACTGCACTTGCAATGATCCATTTGCCACAGTTACTGCAAGCAATACGTAAAATGCAAAACAGTCAAGGATGGGGAAGGAAGACGGAAGAAAGGGAAGCGGGTGTAGAATCTGAATTTCAGTATTACGGAATCCACGTTGTATTAGGGGGATAGTGTTGTTTAGTTATTTTTTGTAAAATATTCAATAATCAGCCTTATTTTCTAACGATCCGTTGTATAATATCCAACACTGATATATCAGTAGTAGTCTATAGTAGTTAAATAGTAGTATGAAGTAGCGCAAAAGGCGATTTTTACCAAAACTTAGAGCCTACACTTTCGCTGATTCGATCCGAAACTTAGAGTTTACTCCTTAAAATCAATCCTTTTATGTCGTATTAAGCAATATTAGAGTTGATCGAATTTTGATACCTTTATAGCCGAAATATATAAATAATTTCGTTCAATACCACTGATCGCAATGAAACATTCTCAACTATCATATAAACACTCAATTACTAAACTAGGTACGATCCTCTAAGCAATGAATTCGAAAAGCAAGAAAAAACGAACATTTTTTCATCACTTGTTTAGACGAAACTTCTTTATCGATGATAACGAACGAGATTTCCTTAAGTCTTCCAGATGAAGGTAATATTATTGTTTTTTTTCTTTATAAAATCCTCAAGTGATAACGTTGAGAATAGCCGAACGATTTCAGGATGAGAAGATTTTGAATAGACGAACAAATCTAGGGGATTTTTGTCAATTTATTGCAGCACTATGAAGCACCATTTATAGACGATTCGAATTGACAATCACTTTTTGATGCTATAGTGGGTGGTGCAATCTGAAAAATTGTCATCATAGAATAGTTGACGACGGAACTCATTTCGAATAAAAATAATAGCTTTATATATTCGCCACTATTCGAATGCTAAGAAAATAGATCACAAATGCGGAATGCTAAGCATAATTCCACAATGAATATTCGATAGGTCTGAAGATTATAAGTGATACGATATCAGTATGTAAGAAAGATGGAAAGTAATATAGCAGTAGTGAATATTACATGGNACTTAGAGCCTACACTTTCGCTGATTCGATCCGAAACTTAGAGTTTGCTCCTTAAAATCAATCCTTTTATGTCGTATTAAGCAGGCCTAGAGTTGATCGAATTTTTATACCTTTATAGCCGAAATATATAAATAATTTCGTTCAATACCACTGATCGCAATAAAACATTCTCAACTATCATATAAACACTCAATTACTAAATTAGGTACGATCCTCTAAGTAATGAATTCGAAAAGCAAAAGAAACGAACATTTTTTCATCATTTGTTAGACGAAACTTCTTTATCGATAATAACGGACGAGATTTCCTTAAGTCTTCCAGATGAAGGTAATATTATTGTTTTTTTTTCTTTGTAAAATCCTCAAGTGATAACGTTGAGAATAGCCGAACGATTTCAGGATGAGAAGATTTTGAATAGACGAACAAATCTAGGGGATTTTTGTCAATTTATTGC
>JAARMF010001401.1:0-35081 GCA_022844705.1 Toxascaris leonina
AAAAAACTTATGGTCTCAGAAATGTAGAAGTATTTATTTCTCGAATGTTTGCCAGTAAGCATGCTGCGTTGTTATGAAAATGGAAATTTTGCGATAAATGTTGGGTTAGATGAGTCGAAGGGGAAATTTTTTTGGTTAAGAATGAAAAGAATTCTCGATATTATATAAACCTTTTGAACGGCTACCTGTAGGGTATTGAATGATTTTGAGAGGATTAAAATTGAGCAATTGAAGGAAAAGGCATCAAAGATTGCTTTAGCTTTATGTGTCCTTGCTGCTTTTTAAAAGGTAAATGACAGCGGCAAAAAAATGGCGAATTCCTTAGCCCGTACAATTATAGTAGATCATCGCAAGGCACACACAGATGTGAGAGCTGACGGAGAGAGAATAGTCACCTGAAAGCGGCCGACGATGCTGGAGAGAAATGAAGTTCAGCTGCGATAAGACAAGCAAGATGCGCGGCTCACATATGTTGATGTAACATTCTTGTGCTGGTCACAGTAAGTTACAGTATATTAGTTGTAATTAGGGTGGAGCGGTTAATCAGAATCTGCGTATTATTATGTTTTTTTTTCTCTCACATGGCACTTGCCGCGGTCTGTCGTTCCAATATCATGGACGGCTGAAAATTTATTTTGATTTTCATTGGTGGAACAGCTCTAAGCTCGTCTACAGAGCGTCTTTGAATATCCCATTTTCCGAACTCTGGAATGAACGATTATTCCTCGCTTCAGTGAAACTCCGTTCTATCTCAGCAATGCTTTTATGCCATAAAATTTGGAGAAAGTTTGTTCGATTAGGATCTGGAATGTTATGTGCTCCAATACCTTCCGAAAGTTTCAATAAAGGAAGTAAAACCTTGCAATGTAATCTCTCCTGAAAGCTGTGATTGAGATTAGCGGAAGTGGTCTTTTCCAAGAAGAACTGCGACGAGAATGAGCACGAAGGCTTGATGTAGNCTTTTTCATTTTTGAAGTATTAGGAGTATTAAATCGTACATCAGTGCGTCATTCCTCTTCCTGAGGACCTGGGGAAGGGGAGAAGGAGGACGTAAATGGGCACTGTTTTTGATTAGCGGAAGTGGTCTTTTCCAAGAAGAACTGCGACGAGAATGAGCACGAAGGCTTGATGTAGCTCTGTGTTACTCATAGAAAGATCATGAAGATTCTGATGAAGGCGCTTCTCTGAGGCTTACGCTCTACTTCATCCAGCACTTCCGCACAAGCTTCTTCCTGGTATGCATAACTTCCTGAGCCATTAAAATGCATGTGACTGTATTGCTAAAGTGTCGAGATGTGATGTCGTGTGCTGACAGAAGCTTGCGCCGTGAAGGGACTCAGCTGAAAGTGACGTCGTCTATCCAGCGGTGCCCAAGAAAAATGTCAAGCATTAATCGTAAAGGTTGATTGGCTTGATTTAATGGCATTTATTGGCTTCGTTTTTATTACGACGCATGCATTTGAACGACATGCCTCCTAAAGTGACCCTCTGCTTCCCATGCTGCTCCTGTTTCGTCTATGTGCTAATCACACTTTTAGTTGAAATGATTGCTGGAGGACATCTCTTTTCTTAAATCTCGCTGGGAAGGTAAACTGAGTTTAGGGAGATTTTTCACTAGAACACTTTATCCAGCCGAAGTTCACCTTTGTCTAAGGTAACAGAAAATTCACCTTTATTATCAAAAGATTTCGTTTCCGTCAGAATTTTGTTGGTTTCATCTTCCGGAGTGAAACTTCCTCATTTATCTCCTTAAAGCAAACTTTTCTCACCAGGCTCATTCCTTTTCTTCAGGTCATCGGAATCATTGAGCTTGTGTCCCTGTTTCGAACTCGTGCGACATCAATAAATAAAACAATTTGCATTCTTTTACGTAATGGGCCCTCCATTTTCTTATTTAAAATGAATTTCTGAGAACAGCATGAAGTCAGAGTGAATAGAGCTAACTTAAGCTTTCCAAAGTACCTTCTCCTATGTGCAGTGCCCATGCGTCCTCTTCTCATGTTTAGTCCCTCTTTGGAGGTGGCAACTCTCGGAAGCTTTCTTCCGCTTAAGCACTACTGCAAATTTATTCTCAGATTCGGAGAAACCTTTTCACTCCGTCCATCTTCTAATTAAATCCCGCCATTTTCGAACTTCATGCCGTTGTTCTTGATGCTTTTTTTTCCTATGCAGCCCGCTTATAAATTCACTTCCTTCTCTACCAAACCGCAATGTAACGGTCTCAGAATTGACTGCGATATTTGATGTTTTCTTTTGTGTGGACAGATCGTCGTAAAGTACACGGTGTGCAAAGTCAGGAATATTTCCATCTCGTTTTTGCAGTATTCCGGCTCAAAGAAGAACCACAGGCGATCCTCGAAATTATAATCACCTAAAATTGATGGTCGAACGGCGATAAGTATTTGGGAGGGCCGAATATTGAACCACAATTATTTTGCGGCGTTGGGTTTTGGATGTTTTACGTTGATTTGATCTACACGACGGCCGATTGACCTACTTGACAATTCACGTAATTATCATCATTGCGAACAATTGCCTACCTCTCTTTTGGCGCCGCATTCTCGCGCTCAGTAAAACCAAAGGTTTTCGGGCAGCTATAGCCCCGGGCGATTGCGCTTTAGTTTATTTATGGATAAGCGACTTCGCAACAGTTTAAAATATCAACCGCAAGTGGCATTTCACGTTCATCATCATGTTCATTCCATCTACGAACCTGTCTTTAAGGATGAACATTTGAACTGTTTTTGGGGGGTTTCAGCTCGTAGTTGTTGGCGTCGTAATGTGATTCTTTGATTAGCAATAGTTGATGGATGCATAGCTTTTGCAGCTGGTTAATGAACAGAATGCGTGGGTGGATGGTCTTATCCATTCCCACTATTCGAGACTTATTTGCGAACTCAGTTGACGATTGGAGGGAAGGCATTGTCCGATGACATGCTTTATCCAGCCATAGCTTGGCACCGAAGCATTGATGTTGTTGAAGCGTTGAATTCGGGAACGTTTCCTATACCAGTTGGCGAAGAGGCGGATGAAGGAGTCTGTTCATTCACGCTTCAAGGACTTTTCGAAGAACTATGACATTTTCACCTAGGAAATACTTTCAGCGCACCGATGGCCTACCTGGATCCACCCAGCAACTGGCAAAAGGGTCCCGTTGTGGTGCCTCATCTCAAGGCCTGTCCAGGGCAGTTACCTTTAGCCACAAATTTTTACGCCTTCCTTTGCCTTACATCTGAGAATAGTTCGTCTTTTGCGAAAGCACATGCTGCACCAAACTGCCGTTGTTCATGCGCGGTATCTGATGTGGGCTGTTTGAATGAGGTGTTTTCAAGGAAGTGAGTGATCATAAGCTTCAGCTGAATGAAGATTTTAGTAGTTGAGTTGCAGTAAATGCCGCAAGCTCAACTTCCGATTTAGTTGCCGACTTCAATTTTCCAATAAAAGCCATGTTGCAGCCTCAATTTCTGACTGGAAATTGACTTTTGAACCAAATTTCTATGGAAACCTTTTTAGATTTTTCAAAAATCTTTTTTCGCTCACCCTTTCCTCACTATTTTTCCCAGTGCAGTTCCGATCTTAGTCAGGAAAAGTTTGACTGTGATTTATCACTAATCTGTCTACCCACCTGTCTCTCCCATACCGCTTCCTAACAAACTGATAATGTGTGTGCCTATCTATATTCAAGGCAGATATTTCCCTCGACAGCTCGATTTCCAACATAAAGCGCATTTTCGCAAAGATGAATTATTATATAGCTTCTACGCGTATTTCGTCGAGAGGGAAGGAACATTGCGGTGCAGTCATCATAATGCAAAAATATGTTGGTCGCATTTGCTATAGTTTCGGTGCTCGATTTACATCTCGCTTCGTTGTGTTTATGGTCATCGTTCGCTCCTCTGCTGCAGATGCTTTATTATTCATCAGAATGCCATTGCTAACATCTCGTTTACTACAAAGACCATTGCGTACAACATATGGGCATTGCATTCATGCACGAATGTATTGGTGTGGCGTTTTGTGGAAATGACGTCTTACTCGAAGTGGCAAATGTATCTGACAGGGAAGATCGATGGAAAAGCCTCCAATTGACGCTTACTTTCTTAGCAGAAGTTTTATGATGCAAGCTTGAGTAATTTTGCGTGAAAAGCTTTCACAATCTTGCAAAATCGTCTAAATATTTTATTCCGCAGTGACACGGAATGAGAAAATAAATGAAACATGTGCTGTGAAAACGGTAGCGATTGAGCGACCAATGTGTGATATGCAATCCAGAGCATTTTGCACTTTGTCGTTTTAATGCGTTTCCGGGATGTAACTGCATTTAAGGTAGTGTGAGCTCTGCAATTTACCACAGTGTGCGGATGAAAGGAGTTTTTTGGTGCAATTTATTTGACATTCGATCTTTTTAATAAATATAAGTACGTGGTGATGTATATGCTCAGTCATCTTAGTACTTTATGAACCAAAAACAGAGGCAAGCGGTACGTTAAGGATGCAGATGAGCGCTAACGAAAGCAGAGGACAGAGCTATGAAGTGATGAATATAGGCAAATGTGTCGTGAGGTAGGGATGGAGAATGGGGGAAGAATGGTACAAATAATGTAAAAGAGGCTCAGGGAGGCAGCACAGAAGAGTTTGTTTTTAAAAAGAGTGGAAAACGATGTCCGCCTAATGTGGCCGATTCCGCCAACTCAAAAAGATGAGTCAGACCTCTGGACTAGATTTCGTTGGTGAAAGAACAGGATATACATGCTGTTCAGCCGTTATTGCTGCAGCAGAACAATGGAGCATGCAGTGAAACAACTGGACAGTAAGCTGGAAAGGTGGCAAACGGCTGGCGAATTAAAAATGGTGGCGATGACTATTTGGTTACCAATATTCAACTAAAATGTAGCGTGATTGCAGATTACTTTCCAGATGTTCTTTTCTTTGTTTTGCCGTATTCTTATGCAAGTTGCAAAAAGCATTCTAGTTTTTTTGATGCTGGCTAGCACTGGCTCCTTTCTAAATGTTGTTAACTGACGCAACCAGGTTTCACCCGCATGAAACCCCTTTCACGTTATATTATTCATAAATGTGTTTCATCTCCGTCAAAGAAACCACCCTTCGCTTCAGGGAAATGCTCACACCTCATCTTCGTCAATGGCCGTAGAGTCCTGACCATTGCATCAGTATTCTGGGCGATATTGCAGCGACCTGAAATAGAAGAAAACTAGACTTAAAATGAATCCATCGGTGTTGAAGATCGGTAACTGAGGGGGTCAGTTATCTTGGACAGAGCATGCTAGACGACAATTGCATCATAGGCAGGTTTTAATTGAATAAAAATCACCGTTCTTGAAGACCAACTACTAGTGAAAAAAGGCAGGTCTAAGTTCATGGTCTTAACTGCCGTTATATACGAAGCTGAATGTTCCGGACAACGATTGCAGAAGTAGCAGGTGCAACAAAAGTTTCCTGGTCACATTGGTCATGGCTTATATGCAAGCATATTGCAACACATTGGCTACGGAGAAGCATTGCTTAGCAGCATGTCGAAGTCTTTCTTAATCGTTGCTGGGAGACCGATGCAACCATCTTGCTCATTAGAAAAGGGTTATTAGTGAAATAGACCAGTGCATAAAGGGTCTGTGCAAGGAAATTCCATATTAGAATCCTCGCTACTTGTTCACGCCATCGAATCTTTTTTCTCTTAGTCGCTGTTGGCAGAACCTTTCTGTATTCGTACTATGTTGCACTGGTTGCAGCATAGAACAGGAAATTATAAAGAGACCAAATGCGGCCATTAGTCGTTTGCCTATCGCCTGTCCAGGCGTCTTCTCTCATCTGCTTCCATCATTGAAGGCTTTTTAAATTCGGTTCAGTGATGCATTCATGTGTGAATACGTGAATGCCGGCAGAGGAGGGTTTTCGAAGAATGGACTAATTGAAAACTGCAGCTGTGCTATTGAAAGCGCTGTTATTTGCGACAGCTCTGATAAACCACAACTATATCCGGTGATCTCCTGTTTCACACTCCTATTTCTTGCAAGTTTCTTAGAGATAGCGAAGCGAGTGAATGTTTTCAAGTGCATTTGATTTATTCATCAACGAAAATGGGGAGATGTGGCAGCTTAAACTGTTTGCATGAACCTTCAGCAAAGTTTTCAAGTGGGAGAGAAGTTATCGCAATATGGTATGGACAGCGCATTTATGTCATGTAGGTTGTTGAGGCTTTCTAAGTTAAAAGAGTTGTTAATTGAGCGAGATTGTTGGAGAACGTTACAAAGCAACACCACCGATAAGAGTTATTGTTTTGCCGTCACGCTTCAGTGAAATCCAGAAGCCTTCAGTGAAACTTTTATCGTCATTTGTTACTCGTTGTTTTCATTTCTTCCTCAAAGATTTTTGTGGTGCGGAAGTCTTCGCTGTTGCCAGCTTCTATTGTTCGAACAGCGGAACAAATCCAGCTCCAAACTTCGGCTTCCCTGCTTTAAGCAAAATAGCCAAAAAAAAGTGCGTGATTTTCCGCCGAATCCCATCACGAAAAGTCATTATAATCGTCTGTTTACCACCTCAGCACCCAGACGCTTATACAGGAAGTGGCAGATATGCCATGTAAACTCGCAGGTGCTTTTTAACATAGTGAACGAATAGGGCTCAAAGCTGAAAGTGTGTAATTGAGCTTATGAAGCCATAACCTTTTGTTGAATGTTCTACCTCAGAGATGGATAAGTTAAAAAAGGTAACGTATGCATCTCCATTAACTGCACTGTTGATGTTTTTGTATTGCTGTCGTTTGTCGTTTGTTGCACTGATCAATTAAAAGTCCTCTTTTATGCACATTTGAGGAGTGAATTCTCATGACGACCGAAACGTTGCAAAGTTGGGGCCAGTTTTTCGTATGGGAACATTCAAATTATGCAATGATTGCTGTGTAGAATCTACTACAACGCAGGGTTATATTCTTATCGGGGGATACAGTGCTTAGGTGAGAAAGTTAAAAGCGTTCGGAGGTGTTAGGTACTAGAATTACGAAGGTCTTCTTACAAGAAGAGCACGGAATTGGAAGGACCAATAAGGGAGGCGAAGCTGTTCACCGCCGTTCACAAATAGCTTTAGATATGGACCTGACATCCCTTGGGAGCTTACTCAAGGGATCATAAGACCATGACGCTGAGCATGGGTTGATGAGCAACCACAGAAACGATTGAAGTATGTCATAACCGACCACCATATATTGAAAGTATCCTAAGATTATGGTAAGCATCCTACTTTCGAATACTGGGAAGGGGCGAGACACAATTCTGGACTGCTTTTTTCTTTTTCATATCTAACCATCATTTTGTGAAGAGGAGCTGCTACCATCCATCCTGTCCACCTCACTCTAGACTTCGAAACCATTACGCTGCGAAGCTCTAAGACATCGTAAAAGGAGGATCTGCCATAGCACTTCTTAAATCCAAGCACGCATGAGGTCATTCAGCGACTAACTGATGCGTTGAGCGGTGCTGCATCCTTGCAGCAGTCTCATAAATTTGTCTTTGATTGAATCGCTGAAATGAATTTGGCGTCTTCCACATCTCACAATTTCATTTGAATTTCGCATCCTAGAACCTCATTTTCTCGGACAAACAATTCCATATATATTTCAATCAGTGTGTTGGTCGACATCATTTCCTTTCTGTCAACGTGAAATCGTACTTTTTCCAACACCATTTCCCTAATGTGAGGTGTTCACATAGATATCAATAAAATAATAGATCTTCGACTGCGGGATGTTTCTGAATTAGAATTTCGTATATCGGGTAGTTCAATCGTCTTGGATATAACTTCATCTATATAGTTGGATGGCTGCACCACATGCAAAATTAGCCAGTCATCGGTGCCAGACCGTCTTTGGCGTCCAAATACCTCGCTGCAGAAACGTCCAATGTCTTGACTGGCTTTTTTCTTCCAACTTCCTCCCCCTCCCTCTGTCACTCTTTGAATGGAGATAGGTGTATACTGCACTGCGGTATTGGATCGTTGGATGGTCGTGCAGCTTATCTAGGATCCTCGAAGTGAAGTGCAGTTTAGGTTTCACCTAGAACCCCTCAAAATATCTCACAGGTATTTTTAGTGTGAGGGAGGGTTGTGGAAAGTTTATCGGTAATGTTGTTAGCAGCATGCAAATACGAAGAGCGACTCTCAGTAACCTCGCCGTGACGTTCTGCTGCAGAAAACGATTATGAGCATTCGCCCAGTGATTTCGTCCTCTTAAGGCTACTAATGTTGACGTTCAAAAAATTTCCTTCGGCCCTTCCTCGACGCCGATCGCTATATTCAACGAATGTAGAACAATCACCAGTGAGTAAAAAGTTTTAGTAATTTTGAGAAGCATAACCAGCAGAAATGCTTCAGAATTAGACTCAATCGACCTTGTTGAAAATTTTTGGGTTCTTCGCTCATCACGTCCTCCTGAACTAGTGCCGTAAGCACTTGAAGTTGAAATGTTCAATTAAAAATTCCCTGCCGCTCTATCTTCAAAGCTATTGGCCTTTCTCGTAAGCCTTAACTTTATAGTTTTCTGCTTGTCTTATTCGCTTTGTCTTCAAAGATTTCACCTCACCTTGCTTGCTTCTAAAACCTTAGGGGTCGTTTCGAATGCCAGTCAGAAATAAGTAGTAGGTGGCAAAAAACCATCACGGCTGTCGAGGAATGTTGTTTTTTCGTTTTCTGATATAAGCATCGGCTAAATGGATGGGGCTGACACTAAAACGCTGGAGTGTGCTCTTTCCATGTGCGATTTGCGAAGCGAAAATCGCGTCTTGCCGATATCTATGTCGCATACTTCTGTTCGAGATTTGTTCGCTATGTCAATTCTAACGAAATTTATAGAAACAGAGCCCATAGCAGGGTCTGGTTTCCAACTTTCAGCACCATCACTTAATCCCATGCTTTCGCTATCTGTCAAGTCTCTCACCTCATGAGAAGCTCTCAGGTCTGAATCACGCTAAAGAAGTTTTTTTCGCGGAATATGTTAGCCAAACAATTCAGTCGGATCCGTAAAACGAAAAGCCCTCTCCTGTGGAACATTGGGATTTGTGCGTGGTGGTTGAAATCAGCTTAGCGTTCTTTTCCATAGCTGTTGAGCTGTTTTGCGAACTTCCTGTAGCTACAGTGGGAGCATTTTCCTAGTCGTATTTTTCTTTGTAACTTTTCTTTTTCGAGTTATGAGGTTTGCGAATTTTCGGCGACCACAGCTGAATGCCCAAATAGAGGGAAAGAGGGTCGTCGATGTGCGATATCTAACGAAAGTAAACGAACCGCGAAAATTTACCGCCCAGATGAAGTGGTCCTAGCCGGCTGCTATATATATGATGAGCGGCGTGCGGAAATTTCATGAAGTAGAGTGCTGATTTTTCATCGATTTTTGTGAAGGACGAAGCTTCAACACTAATGTGTTCTGAAGTCGATTCAAGAGGGTGTTTATCGAAGTGGGTACGGTGAGATGACGCGAGAGCGATCGTGCATGAGGATCGGGGTCACAATTGGCACAATTGTCGTCATCAGCATCGCGCTAGTTGCCGTGCAGTCTGAATATCCCGCCCACGATACACACTTCATCGCACGATGAACGTGACATTGCACGCTGAGCATCTGAATGCACATTCTTTCCGACGTGCTACGACCTCGTCAGCCTTCGTGCTGCCAATCGAAACTTTTCGTTTCCGTTCGAGTTGTCGTCGTCCGATCGATCGCTGTCTGCGCAGTCGAACCCTGCGGAACATATCGCTGGTGCGCTAAGAGATACGGAAGCGATAGCGAAAGGAATGACGCTGAAACGGGTAGGCAACCATATTCATTGAGCTGCTGGCTGCGGCGGTGGGAGGCAGAGCACTGACGCGTCGCACGGCGATGCGGCGCGTCAATAGGAAGTACTTTCAGAGGGGCAGCGTTTGCACAACACATGCGTCGCATAGCCCTAGCCCGCCGATGTATTCAATCGCTTTGCGCTCATCGTCGATCCACCTGCCTCGCAACGATTCTCTGCTCCACTTCTTCACCCGTCACGGTCGCTAGAAATGCCGTCGGCTTTTGTTACGTGCGAACTTGACGACTTGATTGAGTGTCCGCTAACAGCTGATCGTCTGGTCAGACTTTACGACTCATTCGCTTGAGGGCACTTTTTATCCTTCCTCACTTCCTATCATTATGCGTCTTCTTAAATGCGTTGCATCTTTCTTTGAAATGCTGCATCTTTGTTCCGTTCATGTTGTTTCGTCGCTTGTATCGTCGGAGTTTTCATGCAAATCTCCAAAATCTTCGCTATGAGCTTTCATGTGCTCATCCGCTAGAAAATGTTGTTCCTTCTTCAAATATTGAAATGTGTCAACTGTCAACTCGGATTTCACTCATGTTTCCGTCTGCAGGTTTTGTTCACGCGAAGATATGCCATAGAGTGTGTTACTTTTCCATGTAGGCTGAAAATATTCTAGGGGTATTGGTGACGATCCCAACAGGCAGCGACTGCATTTGCTTGTTGAGGCCATTCTGGTCGATAGAAGCGCCAAAGTTGTGGACATTCTGCCTGGCGGTGAGCAGCGATCGAACTCGACCTGGTTACAATTGTAGCAGCGGTGACACGCAACCAGCAGTTGTGTTATTGAAGTGGCACTTGCGCTCACCAGTCATCGCCACTTGTGACGCGGTACTATTGTTGAATTCTGAGGAACGTCGGACGAATTTGCAGGACAGGTATGTCGTACACACATACGGAATAGCTGCAGTTAAAAATCGGACCGAGGGGAAGGGAGGGGGGAGGAAGGAGATGTCACTTCTGTGTTTGGCCTGGCTGCGGAAACTTCTAAAAATTTGCTGATTCGTTTTTTTTTTCACGAGGAAGAGTTGTGCAGCTCAAAGACTTTGTTCGTTTTGCTAGTGAAACTTGGTTCTGTTAGCGGTATCATCTCATTTTGTCCTCACAGGTGAGACATTATTTCGAGATCGTCCTCCTTCTCCATCTCTCCCGTGTCTGAGCAGTAAGAGCCACTAATTCACTTATTCAAAAGTCTTGAGCTCTCTAGTGCGTTGTTAAATTTCTTTGAAAAGAACGATTAATGTAGCTGTTCGCTTGAATGTTAATTTGTCGCTGTCTCGCTGAGACTGCTGCATTAGAGGGAAGGCGTTTTTGTTGGATGTTGTGGCAGAAAGAGATCGCTGCACAAGTGACAGTAAGAATGTCAACGCAGAGATTTGTATTGTGCAGGGATCGAGGTTTTTATCAAGGCCGAGAGGCTTCAATCAGAGGGAGTTGCAGATAAAACCAATGATGGCAATATATGAAAGAATGGGGATAAAGGGTGGTTGTCTCCAAAAATTTGTTTTTCCACTAATTGGAGAATAGAATAACGAGGGGCGATAGTGGGGATCGCTTACCCAGCCTCTTCTATAAATGCCGCTGTAGTATTTTGTGGTATTGGAATAGTGTTGAAATGAAAACTGAATCCTGTTAATGGCAAGTTTCTTGCCGTTAGGGGGATTTTATCATCTGCACATGTAGACGTATTTAGCAGTTTTGACCTGAAATGCTGTTCACACTGTTCGGTTGTCTTTCTTCCCTTTTGTGTGGAAATAATAATTCAGTTTTGAGGGTGTGGTGGTGATTGGTCTCGGACGGCTACGCTTTAGTAGCACTCAAAATTGACGTCCCGCTTTGCGTTTTAAGTGTTCAGGTAGCGAGTGAGCGTAGTTTTGTAGGAAAGCTCCAAATATTCCTGCAAGTAAGCTTTCATTTCGATCCTTTCCTTCGCACACATCTGAAAGTTACAACGAGTTGTTCATTCAGTAGCGTTTTTATCGTTATAGTTGTCTAGCAAAGTCTGTTTGATGTTCTCTTTGTTCTTTTCTTGGAATATTTTGTGTCTGAGTGAACAGGTGTTTGCTTATTCGCAGTTTGCAATATCCTGTTTGCAGTTTCTTCTTGACGTATTTTTAAAGGTGCCAACTGGCTTATTCGGTCGAATCGCATTTTATTCACTAAAACGTAAATGTTTTTTCAGAATTACTGATGCGGTATGATGTTAACATTCAGTGATGATTAGCGCTGTGTTGTTTGATTCGTTTCTCATTCATCTAGAACGATTTGCAACGGAAATCAATTGAAGTTGTCGAAGTATTTCTAAAGGCATTTGAGTCTAGAAGAAATTAACATTGCCTCAAGTAGCATATCTTAGCGCTTAATCGGTTTGCTGTGTGGTGTCTCTAGTGATTATTCAAATGTGTGATTTCCTGTTATATCTTGGAGGTATGCTTCACAGTCTTTTTCATTAGTTGTAGTGTTGTGCGACGATGAGTGATATTGGCTTATCATAGGTGACAGTTATTCTAATACGCATATAAGAGCTCGCCTAAATAGTAGAAAGAAATTGCTTGGCCATGCAGTGACGCACATTAACGAAAGCTGAATGGAACGAGGTGGGGAGAGAGTCAGTAATTTTGAAAATTTAATTAAAGAGAGATAGTTGTCAGGTTTTTGAGCGTCTCCCATAAAGTTTTTCGGTACATATAATTGTATGAATGGTTAATCAGAATGCAATAACCATTCATAGAATTATATGTACCAGTTCTATAGAATTATCTGTGTAATTGTTGTTTTCTCATGCGAAAGGAAAACAAATTTTCTGAGCAAGTCGGTGAAAATTTTGTCGATTTTATCAACGAAGGTTCAAGATAGATGTGGNTAACCATTCATAGAATTATATGTACCAGTTCTATAGAATTATCTGTGTAATTGTTGTTTTCTCATGCGAAAGGAAAACAAATTTTCTGAGCAAGTCGGTGAAAATTTTGTCGATTTTATCAACGAAGGTTCAAGATAGATGTGGTGTTGGCTGCGCCACCAATCCCGATTCTTCTTGATTGCTTCGAACTAGAATCACTTAAATGAACTCACTGAACTGTGGAAAGTCAACGCGGCTATTGTCAAGGTAAACTGTGCAAATTTTTCTTTGACAACTACTGCTGTCGATGAAAAATTATCGGGAATTTTTCAGCACCTAGTTTTGACTGGTTGGTGAGAGGGGAGAGTGTCAGTAAAAGCTTAGGGACAGATCAGTGCCATAATGCCTCATCATTTTTTTTTTAGTTTCTGCATTCCGTAATTAATTAATGTCCATGTTTAAGAACTTTGGCAAAAGCTTAAAACCTTTGAGAACCGATTTTCGTTTCCATTTCGCAAATTTGATGTTTCAGTCGATTTTTTTTTTTGTAGCTCAAACGCTAGTGTTTGTTTGTTGCTCTCTGCCAGCTGGTAGTGGGATTGTTGAACACAGCTAACCGGAAACAGTCGTAGCCCTTGCTAGAGGCTTGAATTTATTGGTTTTTTAAAGTGACGTTCCTAGCGAGTATTTTATATTGATCATAATAGGTCGGTTGAGTTTCATTTTTCAACACATTTGCTGATGGACGTGCACTGTAAGAAGGTTGGGCTATTTCGAAACCGAATTGAGGGTGTTTAGTTCGATTGGTTTGTTTATTTATGTAGCTGTTTTAAATTATGTGTACAAAACTAACAGACGCATAACAATTTGAAGTAGTCTTTAATGTATGAATTGTCAGTGATGGATTGTTTTGTCGGCATTGTTTCTGCTTGTTTTGCTTGTCTTTTTTAGCTGATATTACTTTAGAAAATGAACATTTTCAAGGTGGATCCGAGTGCCACTTTGGGATGCAGAAAGAATTGTGGGTACTATTGGTGAAAGGGCAACCTATAGATTTGTTCAAATTCGCTCGTGTTTGCACGCTTGTGCTACGAACTTTTCGGCGTGTGATGCACTGCAAACAACTTTGGATTGCTTCTGGTGAAGGCGAACATTCTCCATCGTCTCTGTAGCGCGGTTCACATACCAGGTCATCAAAATTAGAGAGATGGTTAGGTTGAATGACACCTAGAGGGCACAGATATATTCGCTTTGTATTAACAGTTATGATTAGGAGATACTGATTTCGAAAACGCTGAATAAGCTGAGATCCTCATGAAGAACTTGTGGTAGCAGTGGATATGGAATGAGTTTCTATGAACGCAACACTGCTTGTGTGCAGTGGGGGAATTAGTCATGCCTGAGACAATAATCAAAAGGCGTTTCGTGAGGCATTTATTGTTATAAGCTATTTTCATTTTTTTTCCTATCGTATTCATAATCAGACTTTCGCGATGCCGACTAATCATTCCCCCACGAATTCAGGTAATGTTGTGACTTGCAAGTTTTGCGGGTAAACCCTTTCCATAATTTTTCATAAAAGGATTCTTACAAATGTGTTTATTAACGACCATCCATTTCTAAAGCTCTCTTGAAACTGCAAAGGAAACATTTGGAGATGTTTAAAACAGCCTGTGAACAATCACTTCCATTTTTATCAGCTTCTGTTTTTCTTGAGTTCATGCCTTCTTACTTTTCTACATTTCCCACTGTTTTCCAATCAGTTGCTGTACATAAATTTTTCTTCTCTGTTTGGTGATGTGTGCTCGTGGCAATGTGCATCGAAAGCCTCTCATTCCTTTTTTGTCTTCGTAGAAGTTATCTTCACAGCAGCTATCTAATAACCATACCGGAAACAACGATTCATCTTGCAATGGTTGATGGCAGCAAGTGCCAGCTGGCGACTTTGTTTTCATAAACGGAGTGTTGTTTGTCTGCTGTCACAGTGGACTCTAGTGAAGCTGACCGGTGAAGGTGAAGCTTACTAGTAGAGTTGCTTTCACTTAATGTGAAGAAACCTGTAGAGCTTACTGAGTGTGCCACATGTTGATCTGTTGAAGAAGGGATGCCCCGAAGATTCGTTGTTCTTCATTGAACGTTTTTTCATCCGCTGGTATGTGTGTCATGTTTATCCTCTACGCAGGCAGTGCTATTCATTTCCCGAATTATCACCATTTCGAGTTGAGACAAGTGCAGTGCATTTCCAGAATTTAATCTGTTNGGAATTATCACCATTGCGAGTTGAGACAAGTGCATTTCCAGAATTTAATCTGTTGCTGTTATTTTCGCGGTTCGCTGGGAAAATATTGGAAAATTTTCCGCCTAATTTTTTCTCATTTGTCTGCATTTCCTGCGCGGCATCCATGTATAACAGTCCCTTACATTACATCAATCGCCTATGGATTTTGTGGTTGGAAACCCGAANTTTCATCGCCCATGGATTTTGTGGTTGGAAGCCCGAAAGTTCGATGCTTCATGAAAAATTGCTTTTTTTATCCTTCAGGCTTTCGAGCACTTATCTGTTTTGTTCTATGCGTGTATGGTCGCTGTGAATGTCTCGCTCAATATCTGAGATGCTTTTGAAGCGTTGAGAGAACTCGAAACTTCAAGAGAGACCTAAATAGCTGAATTAAAAGTTGAAATTTATTCAAACTAACAAATTTTTTAAAACTAGACAGTGACGTTTTAAAAACAGGACGTTGCTAAGCTGCTGTTGCTGTGAGTATAGAAGAGGGAAAAATGCACCGTTTCATTCCATTTATCTTCAGTTGAATTTCTACATCTCGTTCTTCAATCGTAGGTTTAATTGATGTTATTGGTCTGAATTTTTTAAGCTCACGAATTCACTGGCAGTATGAAACGAGTCTGTGAACGATGATTAGTGCGGTGACGTGTTGTTCATGGACTAGTCATTGGCATGAACATTTCCTGGTGTACTTTATTTCAAAATTTGCCTTGCCATCATCAACAGCTTTTTCCAATCAGTTGTCTGCTTCACTATCAGTGAAGCTATATGATTTTCGATCATCTGTTACCTCACATGATGTTCGATGTGATGACTTAGGTGGCCTTAGTCTAAGTGATTAAGTTGCAATCAATTTTGTCATTTGACGCCAAAACTAAGGAGGAGGGAGCGGATGGGGAGGGAGGTGAAGAAAAAGAAATAGAGGTGAAATGCCTTTGTTCGAAATAACGTGCTAGCTTTGAAATTTCGTTTAGGCATCGTATTTGTGGAATGTTTTAAAAAATAATTTGGCTTCTTGATCCTTCATGCGCGCACATGATTTAATTTGTGTGAGAAATTCGACAACAACTAATGCGTATCTGCGAACACTCTTTCCTCCAATTTCCGTCGTATAATTTCTCCATTCGTCATGAACTGAGGTCGCAGTAATACAACGTCATTTCATAGCAATAATCGAATTTGGAGCGATTAACCATCGATAACGCAACGCCAATGTTTGTCGACGCTTTGTTGACAACAGCTCCATTCATAAGTCAGGCACTTGAGATTTTTCGCGATGAGTTCAACGTTTTTGCAGTAAATTTGCAATTTCACTTGATTATCGTTTAGACGATAACTTTTTTGTTTTTGCAATATCTTCCAAAATCCCCTCAGAATGTACGTTGATGTTTGATGTCATTTCCTTTTTTTTCGCTTGAATCGTCTGAGAGATCAACTGAGAAGACGTAGTATAGCCTTTTTTTCTTCTTAGACATTTCGTCAGCCATGAAGAGTGCATTCTATACGATTCTTCGAGCAGCGCTTCAACAATGCGGCTATTGTTGTGGGAGGAAGAAAAATCTTTATCTATTCTTCTTAGAATAAAGGAAAACTGTTGAGGTAAATATTACGCGAACAAGCATCTGCATGAATTCTCTGGGAAATCAACGACAGGTGTGTCTAAAGAGCAGGTCGAAAGTAAGGTATGTCATCGATAAAGAAATCTGTTGTTCAAACATGAAGAACCTTCGAACACTGCGTGTCAATAGAGGAAGTCGAAAAATTGAGGGCTATCAATTTGCTCAAGTTGGCTCTCAAATACAGAAATGTTACCAATGAGTTTGAGATCAGAATTGTTCTCGGCTGTTTCAGTTATTTAACGTTCACCATGTATTAATACAATGATGGCAGTGCACATCCACCCCCACACGGTCGCTGAGGTGACAGCAGCCATGCGGTTGTCGACTTAGGTATTGCGTGTGCAATAAGGTTTCATCACTTCTCTGTCTCTCATTGCCTCTTACTCATTGTGTTTGTCTGTCTACCATTCAACTAACATCGCATCCTTTACAGATCGAACATCCATTTTATTATTTCGGAGTGTTCCGCATAATTCCATCTAGAGTGAGCAGGTTTTACGGCAATTACGAATTGGACGTGGTCATTTGAGCGTACGATCTAGCCGGAGATCAACAGTGGCAATGACAGAATAGCAATTCGAGACGGAGATCGTGTGCCTTAACGAAGTAAACATGGCTAATGGATTAATTTTTGCGCACGGGTGCCATTCCGAGCTTGATCCTGGCATCCTCGTTCTTCCTTTGTCTCCACCTCGCCATCTCTACGCCACCCGCGAAATCAGATTCTGATGACCGATATGTGGAGTATAGTGAAGTCCCACCAGGATAGGTTGTCTACAGCTGACAACGAGTAGTTGATAATTAGCTTCTCTGTTTAGTAATACGTATTTGAGGGACAGACAACAAACACGGTCCACAACGATGCTATCTTTGGATGTTGAGGCTTTCATGAGCATTCTTTTTTGCAGAAGGATCTAGTCTATCCGCTATTAAGGCTGCTTTATGATGAATCGATAACCTCAACCCGATTTTCTTTTCGGGAATGCGTTTTAAATTATGATGGAACGAAGAAAATTTTTCAAGGCAGTTTTGAAATTGGAGACTATTGTACATATATTTGTTTTGTTTCGTTTGGTGCAGCCATAATGTATTAAGGAACGAGAGTTTTTGAAAGGAAGCTCTCAAGAAACATTTGAAATTCGGAAAAATATAAACAATTCCCATCCGGAAGATAAAATTCTACATTAGACATAAATTTGTGCTCCTTCTCATCGAGAAAAGGAGACTAGATCGAAATGAATGCGAAACTGTGTCATCTGAGAATGTTATTGATGTTGTTGAGCTTTACAGTGCATTGGTGAAAATAAGGGATAGACCTTTTATTTTCATTTAGTTTCTTGTCGAAGGTATCGTTTAGCTGCTGATTTCCTTCATTCTCGTATTCGTTGTCTTTTCTATGCCCTCATTTAGCGAATCAGAAATTGGTCGGCAATTTTTCGGAAACACGTCAGCCTTCGTGCAAGATTCATTGAAAGTGGAAAGGTTGTTACAGGTAATCTATTGTTTGGGAGCATTTGTTGTTGCGTGCAAGTGATTGCCAGAAACGCGATTCCTTTTGTGCTTTTGAAGGATTTATGTTGTGAGTGTAAAAGAATGCCGTGGTTGAGTGGGCGCCCTTCAACAGAGCGCCCACTCAACCACGGTGCTTATGAAGGTTAAAGACGATATCATCTGTCGTTGAACATCGAAGAACAGTCTTCGCCTGGGGGGTCCGATATTGCATAGAAAACTTTTTTTAGCTTACGCAGCCTCTTAGTGATTAGCTTTTCTCAGTTTGATTGTCTAGTTGCTTTTTGAAAAGAACATGAAATGCAGTTAAAAAAGCACATCGCTTAGTGAAATATCTGCAAGAATGGGATAATAATTTCTCGAGTTAGTCTTTTTCAGACCGGATGGACATATGTGCCATTCTCCCGCATCGGAAAGATGATGCGTTTCCTTTCCTTTTTCGCTTAAGAAGGTCTAGCTGAGCGTTAACTGCATATTCGTTGAAATAACAGTGGTAAGTGTGAAAAAAAAATGAAGGAGACGGTGTAATTTGTAGGTAAAGAGTTAGATGCATGTGAGCCATGACTAAGTATGATGAAGGGGCGGTTAGGTAGAATTGAATTTTCCCGTTGGCATATTGAAGGAGAAGATTCTGATGTGAAAGGAGGAGGGGCTTGCTTTCTCGCTGTTGTTAGCCCTGGCAATAGGTTCTTATCGTCGTCTTCTGCTCTAATAACAAAATGAAAACTTCGTACTTCGGTTTGGCTCCTTGTCCTGATTTATTTGATGCTGAGGCTTTTTGTGAAGCACTTCATGCTTCTCAGTTCTGGTGACTGTGCCAAGCAATAGAAAAGGAAGAATAGGATGAGGCGGATAAGGCAAGATTGATTTTGGTTGTAAAGAAGGAGACTAATTCGTTGAAGGGAAGGGTGGGTAGGAGGGAGGAGATGGGAGAGCCGAATGTGAAGTGCTTTTACAACGTCGCTTTATTGCGCGAAGCTTCAAATCGGTTTAAGTTTGGCATATTGAATAGGAGGCGTAATAAATCAGCTTGTGTTCTTTGTGCAGCCATCGTTTTTTTTACTCAACTTTAAATGCTTTTCGTTTTTTAATGCTGAAAGCGCCACTGATTTCTTCTCCCGTTGACTACCTTGAATTACCGTATTGTTTGCCTGTGCTCGAAATAAGTTTCCTACATTTGGGGAGTAGGTGCTGAAATTTGTGAACGATCGCTCAAACACTCCGTAATTGTGACGAGAAGAGGGAGCCATTTCGATGGATTTACTCTTTATTCGTTTGCTGTATTGCGGTCTCCTCATGCATTCGTCTGTTGACTCCGTCTGGGGTCTGTTGCTTGTTGAGCATTTTGTTCCTCAGTGCTGCTACTGAACAGCACTGAACCTAATTCAGCCTGCTATCTTATTTTTTCTTGCCCGCTATTGCAACTGTTAAGGTAAATCTCTTTATTCGTTCCTTCATCGAATAGTTTCGACTCGTTAGTCAGAAAAACTGCGGCAAAGAAATTCGACAATTTAAATCTTTTTTTTCATCATAATTTTTCCGTCTATAATTGAGTTTAATTTCTACCCATCATCCCACCTTTAGAAAGCTGAAGATACTTCGAAGCAGTTGGCATTCACCAGTGCAAACTTTTGCTGGGGCATTGTTGAGATGTTTTGCGATTGATGATGCATCGGATGTAAGCATGAACGTTTGGCAACTAGCCTTTCAATCAACAAAAGCAGACAACATTTTATCACTTTGCTAAAGCAGATAACACTTTTATTGTTATCGTTCCTATAGCAATTGGTTGTTCTGAGCGATGAAATCGTTGAGAGCGCGTTCATACCAACGTCCTTGACACACTCTCACGCTTATCATCTATCATTAGAAAAGAGAACAGTTTTGCTGTCTGCGAGCAAATCCTTCGCTTCTGTGAGTTGTTTCTTTCAAGTGCTTCATCTGCGTCGTGCATATGCTACATCGCACAGTGAAACCCTTGAACTTATATGTGTATTTTCCTTGAACATGAGTTCCCATTTCACCGCTCCCCACTCAGCGAAAGCAACAATTTTTTCATACATTATTACATTTCAGTGGCAATCCGGCATGAAAATTATGTCTATCAAAAATTTTCTGAAGTTGTTTCATGCCGGAAAAGCTCTCCCAGGCATGGCATAGTTGCTCAGAAGTTGAAAAGTGCCGATTTTTTTCGTTCTTGCAAGCGTCAGCTAGCATTTATTCGAATGATCACCATCGTTCCAGCTTCTTTCTTCTCACTAACAGCGCATTTTCATTGCTTTCGAAAGAATGCAGACATGTTGATAGTGCTAATACTGCTCGCGATTCAGGTGATAAACTCCAGTTTCTCAATTCGACGGTACAATTCATGAAAACTTGGCGGCATGCAAAAAAGTACAGTACGAAATTTTGAAGCGATGGGAAAGTGGGGTGCCCTCTCCCGAAAGGCCCGATTTCAGCGGGCACTTTCAACCTTCATAATTCTTGTGCTTGGCGGCCCGAACTGCTCCGAATGATAGTTTTGCGGTTTCCATGACGAAAACTCGGTAACCAACGGTATTTTTCTCGCTCTAGCATCTCTTTTTACGCGACCATTTTTGCACGATTGTTCAGCCGTCCTTGTGAGAAATTGAATAATTTTGAATGCGAATGAAATTCACTTCCAAATTTCATTCACTTCGTTTCGTTTTTCAAAAAGCCGGCCGGAAAAATGAATGGTTTTCGATTGCGAAATTGTGGAATTGTCTTATCGGTGCGTATTGTGAAGTTTGTTGTTCTAATGCGCCGAAATTTCACATGCATCGCTGCATCTCTTTTAAAGATCTTTCGTTGTTGATGTTTTGGCTTATATACCTGCCTGTTCAATCGTGAAATTCCACTTACTTAGATGCGTCACATAGCTGAAGTTGCTGCTTTTGTGAGGGATTAATTTATTATTTATGTGAGCGGTTGGTAATTGCATCGCTGCATCTCTTTTAGAGATCTTTCGTTGCTGATGATTTGGCTCATATACCTGCCTGTTCAATTGGTCCTACTATTTAAGGTTAGTGGTGAGTCGAACTTACCGATATGCAAATCATCTCGTGGCGCTTCTTAAATGATTATTGCTTGGCTATTGTTGTTGATTTATTTAATTATGATGACATCAGCACAGTCTATCGTTGTGAGCGATGTTGGTAACAAAAGTGCAAATCGTGCCGGCCGATTGGCACGACTCTGCATTTGCTGCGAGTGGAGAGGAGGATGCGAACTATTTATGTTTATGGTGATTGACTATTATTGACTCGTAAATCCCTTTAGGAAGCAACTTTTCCTTTATTGAACAATTCCCAGGATTTTAAAACAGCGCAAACTCGTGCAGAAATAATTGCCTCAGTAAGTGGTGCATTAAAAATTAATGCAAATAATCTTTTGATATGACTCCGGCATATCAAATCCAGAACGCTTTTCCTCCGAACAGTCTGTTCTTTGTGTGACCGCAAAGTTCGTTTCTTACTGAGAGCTATGTTTTTTGCTTTTGGTAGTGTTGTTGATTTGAATTGCTTAAAGCTACTATTTTCATTTAATCTTTCATTGGAGAATCATGTTCCACTAGCCCTTAATGTACACTCGCGTCTAACATCTAACTATGGGCATATATATGTGTATCACGGCGTCGAAGTTCTCTCCCGTCAAAAAAGATTTACTTCACCCCTATTCGGACGCCCACTGAAGTGACGAAACGAATAAAGATTGAAACCCCGACTACCTGGTGGCTTGCTAGAGCGAATGGAAAAAATGGTGGTAGCCTACTGATGTTTATTATAACCTTCTTCACGAAAAGGATCGCCTCAAGGAAAGCAACGGCGTTGGTGGATCTTTATGCTTCTATTTTATTAGCAAATTTCAGTGAAATATTGAAGTAAAGGTTGCGTTACTTTCTTCTGCTTCGCTTCCATCAATATTTTCTTTCAGAAAAACTGAAATTATTTCCACGTAAGGCACTTCAGAAGTCATGTGAGAACAGCTCTACAAACTTTTCGAAGAAGCGGGTGGGACATCCACGTTTGCATCCCACTCATCTNTTCTACAAACTTTTCGAGGAAGCGAGTGGGGCATCCACGTTTGCATCCCACTCATCTGGCCAGCTAATTTCTTAGATGGCCATCAGACAGTAAATTTTGATGCAGTCAATTCATGGTGTCTTTTAGACCTATAACTTCATTGGAGGTTAAGGGATCGCTGTGAACAGTGGTTTTGAGCGTTCATTATACCACGAATGGAGCTTGTGGCTCCAGCTGCAGTGCTTTACAGGTTGAAAAGATAGCCGCACACTGCGTACGTACAAACATGTTGTTGTCGTAACCCACTTTTCAAATTACCAAAAGCACGTAGAGGCTGAAGTCAGAGGCATATTACAGCTAGACAAGAGGAGATAGAAGTAGAGGTTAATATTGTGCAGAAAATATTTGTTTGCAAATTACCGCCGCCTGAAGCAGCACATTATTGTTGCTCTCACCACTAATGAATCAAGTATGGGAAGTTGGTGCAGGTGGGATGTTGCTGTCCCCCTCAGTGGTAATCATACGCTGAATGCTTTGAAAAACGTTTTTGCCGAGTTGTAATATTTGTGAGCAGATGAGTGGCAGCTCTAATAAACTAAATCTTTTTTTCTGGTAGCGCTGAACATATTTTGCTATTGTTGCATACGATAGTTGTTATCACGGTGCGATGAGTATTCCTGATCGATGCGAATAACGGGAAAGACGAATGGAGAGGAGCTGATAGGTGGAAAATTAAAACAAATCGATCTTTGCCTTCTTTTATGAGTGAGGAAAGTGCAGTGAGTGTCAATTAGGGTTGATTCGATTAACACTCAATGAACTGAAAATTTGTGCGCAATTTTATTAATGGCGAAATGCCTCGTTTCTTCGCGTGCAAGTTTCTTTCGGTGAATATGAGAAATGATGACGATAGATGCGTATAACTTATGCGAAATGTACATACCATTCTTGTGGTGTATGTAGGTGGTAACTCATAGGTATGCCTCCCATATGTGGTATTGGAGGGTTAATTTGAAAAGAACACAACTTGTGAGCTCAGTGGAAATTTGATCGTTGTTTCCACTTGGTTGCATTCAGTAAGCACAGTTTCAAAATTCGGAAGAAGCATTTTTAAAAGAAACTTCACCAGAAATCGACCCTCATGATTGCTTTCGTGATCGTGAATGTTTTATCGGGAGCAAGTATTTTTTGGCGAATACAGACGGATAATTCGTTATTCTCATTTCGTCGTTGTTATCTCTGTTGTCATTTTTGTTCGATAAGAATGATTGTCTCTTTGTGCCCCATTTCAGCCTGTCAAGAGGAAATTCCATCACTGCACGCCGCTAACAACACGCGCATGTGCTTGTGGAATTGTAGCATTTTGGAGTAAGAATAAAGGTGGGATCCATCCGATGTTCTTAAAGAGCGAAAGCTGCCCATCACTCATTTTGAACAGAAGTTTCCTCATTTTGAAGAAAATTTTAGAAAATGTATTCTTTTTTTGAGCAGTTTGTGAAAGATTCTACAAAAGCGTCTTGTGAAAATTCTTCGAAAAATTTTCTTTAATGCAAATGGCGGAAGGCCACTGACAGAAGCTGCTGGGCTAGCTTTACTAGTTTCGTATGGTGGAATGCGGCTTACTGGACTGGCTCTTTGCAGTTATGAAATGCGATTCACGAAGAAAGCGGTGAAGAAAGGCAAAGATCGCCAAGCAAACGCTGTGAAATCGCGATCTATCATCGTTGTAGGGGTACTGAAGTTGGGCTTTGTTCTCGAATTTCAGTTTCGATGTGCGCAGATTGCACGGAAGCGTTAACCTAGAGGAATCTGAAAACGAATGAAATGATCGCATGCCGGAAGAAAAGAAGGCGGTTATTTAATCAATCACTTCATTCATTCCTAGCGTCTCGTCATTCGCTAACTGACTTTGCACCTTCTGAACAAACTTTCATGTTCTTTCTGAGATGGTTTATGAGCCCAAAGCTGAATAGGGAATAAGAAGTAGCGAGGCAGTGCAGTGATCTAATAAAGAACCCCTTGCCTTCCTTCCACTAAACGATCTTCCCATTCATCTGCAGGCTTCTCTGCGTTAAGGAAACGTTACAGTCGTTATGTTGTCCCAACACTGCGATAAACTGTCGATGTCACAACAAACACCACATCCAATGTTGTTAGACTTTTCTTTGTTGTGTTTTTGGCTGCTTCGTGTTGTAGGCATCACACAGTTAATCCACGCTGTTATAAAAGTTCCGCTGTCTTCCAACAATGCAACTCTGTGCCAGTGAACTTGTTTCTCATACACTAATTGAGCAGTTATTTAAGCTTTTTTTTCTTCTATCTCATTTCTTGGCTACCGACTTTTGCATCTAGTTTATGAGTTTGAAGGAATATTTCATGTTTGCATGTTTCATTCCCCTCCCAACCCTCCCACTGCCGCCCTCCTCCCCCCTCCCCATCCCCCCCTCTCCCCCGCTCCACTCCCACTGTGAATGTGAGCGCCGTATGAGAACGAACGACTGCAGTGTGCGCGAAAATGTACGAAATGGGGTGTGCGAGAGCGAAAATTTTAGGTGCATCGTTGTATGGTGAACGCATGTTTGAAGTGACCTTCAGTGAGGAGCAGCAGCAATTCAGAGAACGTTTTCCGAGTGAATTCACTTGTAATATTGCAATCGGAATATACTCGTGCCATTTACGCGTAATTTGCCTCGTTTGCGCACGGCATCTCCCACACATTATTGCGTCTTGCGATGTGCTCCTCTCAGCTGTTAACGAATTTCTATTATTGATCAGTCCGGTTATTCCCGTGGTTTCTGATTGCATGGTAAAGGTACATGTTTTGCATTGCATTAGGGTCCGTTTGTTTTTCTGCAGTTTGGGGTGCGCGTTTGAAAGAGCTATTGCAATGCAGATTTAATGCAGAGTTTGCGACAACATTCATCTCATTGAGATATCCGAAATTATGGGAATGGAGGCATCTGATATACTGAGGCAAATCCGTTGAACCTATCCTACTAGATAATGAAGGTTGTTCTTTGACTCACTAGTAACTTTCGCTGCGAAATTCTTAGCCTTATAGTCATCTTTCGTAGATTCATCTCGCTTCTCTATATTCATAGTCCATCCTGTTTCAATAAAGCACCCTTGCTTTTAAACAATAGGGATTCTGCATAGTGATATTTTGTAATACATAATAGGGCGAACATAATTAGAACGAATCGTGCAACCATTGTTCACCAAGTATGACTATTCTGCTGAAGGGCAGTCTGATCTTTTATTCAAACGTGTTCATCTATAGTAGTTATTGGTGAGTGTCCGCCTGTGATTTATAGCTGTTTTCACGCGCTTTCTGGTGGTTATTTTNTCTAAGGGAAAGCCTGTGATTTATAGCTGTTTTCACGCGTTTTCTGGTGGTTATTTTGAATGCGTTTTCTTGTTCGGTCTCATTTTTCTTTCGTATAATATTACACTGAATTGATTAAAAAGTCGCCAATGCGCCATATATTCGCAGATTTCTGTGATCTTTTTAAGCTCGAATTTTCGAGTTCCTCAATAATTAATATTTGCAAACGTTTAAAACTTCCCTTTCTCAAAATTTTGCTTGATTCAGTTACGATTGGTATTCACTCAGTTTTAAATTCAGTTTAACTTTCGAGCCTTCCGCTTCAATTGATTCTATCAGAAACTTTTGTCAGTGGGAAATTTGACGAGTTGGGTTTTTGATAGCGAATACAGCTAGCAGCTGTCTGCTTTGCTCTTTTTTGGTCAGTTTTGCAAGGACGATAGCTGGAATTGTTATGAAGGTTTGCTTTACTACCCTCCTATCTGCAAACAGTTCTGAATACTTCTCACATGAGCTGAAAAAATTAATATATGGCCACCTACTTTCTTGACAGCTTTTTTCCATATTTCTTTGTCATCAAAGTATAAAGATTAGCGGGCACACCACTTTCATAGGGGCATACAAGGTAAATATGTAACTTTGAGACAAACAGTTGTTTGTTGGATGAAGTTGAATGAAAAAGGGTGATATGATTGCATTCGAATTCATTGTTTTCAAATCTGTGAGTTGCAGCTGGAGGAGAGTTGCTCTATTGTGCGGCGCCACTTGTATGCACTTTTTCCAGCAAATGTGTTGAAGAAGTTTTCGGAGATATAGAACACTTGAAAAAAGATCACAAGCGAATCGAACCTCCAAAAAAATTCGGAAGAATTTGAGTTTTTTATAAGCGTTTGGAACATATGTTAATCTTAATTGGTTTTATCATTCACTACAGTAAAATGTTTGTATATCTGCTATAAAGAATAGAGTCTATCAATCATTTGTATAAACGAATGCTCACAAGTTGTACATGACGCTGTTTGTGGTAGGAGATGTAAATCAAGGCAAAGGTGCAGTTTTAGACCGTTTATTAACTGCGCTTAAATTCATGAATTCGGTGAATGCGATATGGTCCCGCAAACATATCTTCTCATTTTTGCAGTTCAGAGGAATGGAGGGGGGGGGGGGGGCATTCTTGGCTCTCGAGTTGTTCAAAAATCCAATGCATAAAGAATGAGCTCGAAGAAGATTGAACTAAGAGTTAAGTAGAGAGTTTATTGAATTTTAGTTGGTGTTGTTGCGTTGGACTCACTGAGTGATCTCATTACTCAATTAAGCTTGCGGTTTTTGCACTCGGTTTACGGCAAGTAGACTCGCTTTCTCTTGCATTCTGCAAATTTTTCTCCTCTTTTCTGCTAAACTGCATCTGCTGCGATTTCTTCCTATTCGCTTAATGCTAGGTTCGTTATGAGCTTATTCTGCATCTGCTTGCCTATTTAATATTTGCCTGCCTGCCCACTGAATATTTTTAAAATGAGTTAGGCCAGTTAAAATGTTCAGGACATGATTAGCATCAT
Source organism: Toxascaris leonina (assembly GCA_022844705.1). Taxonomy (NCBI): domain Eukaryota; kingdom Metazoa; phylum Nematoda; class Chromadorea; order Rhabditida; family Ascarididae; genus Toxascaris; species Toxascaris leonina. The sequence continues at coordinate 27,020 of JAARMF010001401.1, forward strand.
TTACTCCGTCAAAGAGAGCAGGCTTCAATTTCCCAAAGGCAGACTTCAATTCTCCAAGGAGTTATAGACGCACTAATCGATTGAAATTAGCGCACTGAAGTTTTCCNGAAATTAGCGCACTGAAATTTTCCGTAATTCGTCATCAGATGGAACAACTGGGTAAGCGCATTGCGTAATTTATCAGTTTCGTATATGAATGCAGCCGGGCAATAATTACTGAAAATTCCGACACTGAGTTTCTCGTCGATATTTTGCATGTTTTCTTTATGAGTATTTCACTTTGCTTTGTTTTCGCAATTCACTCTAGCAATCGATTCCCTAGTTCAGAATCAATTTGCAGCATTCCATTTCTCTGCTATGGAGGCATTTTGCAACGGTAAGCATTTCGCTTTCATATGTAACATTAATTGCTACCTAGTGGGTAACTGCTTTTGCATTTATACACCATTAATATGCGTTTTTTGGTTCAGTTTGGAGTTATCTGCTAACTGAACGTTCAGCGCCAATCACGTAATGCTGATAGTTTGCGTTGCTATAAGATCGATCGTTTGTCGAACCTTTGGCTCAATTTTTATTATGCGAGGACTTCATATCATTTCAAAGTATTCACAACTCCTGTGAAGGCAAGTGCGAATAGAAAGAGTTTCGGTGAACGGTTTTGGAATATAGATTGCTTAGCAGATTTCGTATCGATGACGTCATTGGTCTGCATTTTGAACCCTTCAAGGAGATGGATCTCAAAGGTATGGGAGTGCTGATCTGTCATGTCGCCAAAGGGAGGAAAGCAACAAATTGTGAGCGTTTGAGCCTTTTGTGTTCCGTGTTACTGGGTGGGAAATTTATGTGATTTCCAGCAATTTCTATTGAGGCGTTCATGTTTTCCGACAGAAAAGCGCAGAAAGCCTGCATTTATCGGAGAAATTATCCTCCTTTCCAAATAATACTGAAAAAAGGTTTTTCGCGGTTCCTGCTTATCACTTCTCCCGCTCCTCCCATCGATCCGCGAATGTCTACAACTATCCTCCTTTCCGCAGTCTTCGATGTATACATAATACATTTGTCGTGGAAACTTGCAAATAGCGCATTGAAACTAATTTTTGTGGCGAAGATTTTAGGCTTGATTGGTCAAGTAGGAGAGCGCTAAGCATCATTCACTTAAGAGGGGTGCTTCCGTCTTATTGCTGTGTTGAGTAATCGTGGTGAATTACATGAACGTTGGCGTGTTTGGCCGTTTCCAACTCACACTATGAAGAATTGATATTTTGCCTCGTTGATTTCAGTTTTAGAAGCCCGTGAACAGGTCGTTTCTCTTGAATATGAGAATTTGAGATTAAATAAATGGCGGCTGATATGCGCATTCCTTGAAAATATAAACATGTGATGTGGCACGAGTTAATAAATGTTTTGGAGCTGCTGTTGTAACAAGATGTTTAAAGCAGTAGCACTTAATTAGGCAACCCGAATTCATTTTACTGTCTAATTCGATTAGAGTACTAATGGCTACTGCGAACTGGATCGGAGAGGAATTGCGTGCATTCTATATAGATTTTATGCGGGGATTGTTATGCAGGGAATGATTGCTGGGTCAAACAAATGTTTTTGGGATGCAGGGAAGGGAGGAGCATTCGGGAAATGGTTCAGATTTATCAGTCTGTATATGCGCAGGCGCGTCGTTGACTTGAAACAATACCGGAGACCGTTGTTTTCCAGACTGGTTTTTTGCAATGCGACGTTTCTGGAAGAAGAAACTACATACGAGTGTTTTTATTATAGGATAATTTGTTATATTTTGAGTGCAGTTTATAACCAAGAAATCCGATAATTGTCCGCTCAAGCAAATCTGCACTCGTGTAATTTAAATGTGGGATGAGAGATGATGACAAACGATGGGGATTTGAAAATTTCGCGGAGAGAGATCACTGCGGTGCATAAGGGCATCTCTCCGTAGGAATCTGCTTTAGATGGCTGTCCTGTTTGAATGAAGAGTTAGCTTTTGGCTTCCAGCCAAGCACTTTTTTAGTGCTGGGCAGTTTGCTTGAAAGCAACAGAGGTTCGTATCTTCTCCTCACCGTTTCCTTCAGAAAAACTTTTAGAGTTCGTTATTTTGGCATGGAGATGGTATAGGAGGTGCTGATATAAGAGATTCGGTGAAAGATTGCATTATGACGAAGTGAAGGATAAATTTGCCGCTCAATAGGTAAAGCAGACAAGTGCGCTAGATTCAGTTCAAAGTTTTTGTTATATGGATATTGGAATAGGAGACGAAGCACCGCTTGCTGCATGAAACGTGATGAGTGAAAATTCGGACAACAAACATCTTTATTTCATTGCAGTGGGATCGATTTTATTTTCCCCTTTTTCGTTGTATTGCCCTATATTGCATCAATGTTATCATTTTTTAGATGAGCCTATAACTTCTGCGCAATCGAATGAAGCGTTCTGCTGAGACATTTTTTGATAGATTCATTGCTGCAAATTTCGCGGTGCAGAAGAGCGAACGGTAGTAATCAATGTGAAATCTAACTTCATCTTTGAAGCTGTAAGCTGAGCACACTTTAGTGTTATGTGTTGTTGCTCATTCAGGTGTTAGTTTGGCTTCGTATATACATTAGTACTTTTTGCGACATTTCTGGGTTCCTTATCATTGGAGAATCCCAATCAGATGCTTATTGTGGTAGTTGTTTGGTCATTCGCCACTCTTCCACTGCTTTCCGATTTGTGTTGCTTGGGGCGTATCACCTTTCTCTTGTGGGATCGTCCGTTTTGATGCCCATAAAGATATTTTTATTTCTCGTTGCACGAATTCTCATAAGAACATATGAAGTTAACATTAAAGGACATGCAACGAAATTATTTGTGTTTTTGTAAAGCTGAATGCATTATAATGATTTCTTCCATCGCGGATTTTTATCGCGGCTTGTCTGATAGCACAGTGACAGTGTCCTTGGGCTGATTGCTGAAAGTGAGGGCAATTTACCTCCAAAGCATTTTCGTTCTCGCCACAATCTTCTGGAAGTTCGGGAGTTAAGTTATTTGTGCAAAACGACATTGTAATTCAGTCGCGGCGACGAACTTTCGCGTTTGCAACGGTTGTGTGATGCATTTTGACGCTTCGTATCATAAGGTGTGACGTAGTTGTTGTCATTATTACTGTGAAGTTCTCGTTGTTAGTCGAACTGTTGCAGCAACAACTCTTCCGGCTGCAAATAAACCCTAGGTCTAAGATACCATTTACAAATTTTCAAATCTTGTCCTCCTGTTCCTCAGGGAGCTTGGAAAGGACATTTTTTTTTAAATTTTGGAGTTGCTGATTATATGATGTCCGGTATATGGCCGTGGTTTATGGCTATCCCTGATAACGGTTGGTGATAAGCTTTGTTCGCTCAACTTCGTGCTAGAGTGGTGGAGCATTGTTCTCTGTAAAGCGGCATGAGCTAAGGCAGTGATGTCGTTATAATCGGCAGCAAGGTGCATGGTAATCTCTCTATTCACAACAATAAAATCATTGTTTATAGAGTGATAACTCTGTAATAGTTCTTGGCGAGGTGGCATTCCTAGTATCACAAGTATATCAAAGAAGTTATGCTCACGCCAGTTCTGTCTCTGACACACATACACTACCCATATAAAAATTTGAAATTTTTGAATCCGCTCATCATCCAGTTATCTGCCATCAGGATTCTGAATGAAGGTTGTTGGATTGGCTCGCGACTTATTTCAGACTCTATAAGTTCATTGTTTCGCGCTGATAACTGCTTCGACTGATGATGCATGCAGTTCTTTAACGTTGCTTGATTATTCCTTGAGTTGTCCTTACCAACGAAGCTGCAATTTGTAGTATCTTCATTTTCGGCAGCTACACGCTGGAAATCTCCGGCTTAGTAGTTGCCGTTGTGGTTCTGCAAGAATGGAGCAATATTCATGTATTCATCATAGCCATGATTAATCGAAGAGTGCTTGTGAGTAGGGGATCGAAGTGTGAAGGGAGCAAGAGGATAGGAAGGATCCAACGATAGGAGGAGGGAGAGTCTGAATGTTATTTTATTCTGCAAAAATCATGCGCCTTTTTCCTTAACACTTATTTTCTCATTAATTGGCGAGGCGATCTATAGAAAGTAATAATGCCGCAATATCTCAATTAGAAATGCACGAAAGCATCTAAGTCCTACAGCACTCCAACCAGCAGTATGCATCATTGTGCGCGTGAAGACGAGTTTGAGCATTACGTCATCAATATTTATAATAACTCCTCTTCTAGAACGCGCCCAACGCTTATCCAAACATTTTGCAGATTATTTACAACCATATGCTTCATTTCCGCTAAGATTCTTTAACCAGTGCTTTCTGCGGGAATTGAGAATATTGCTATATAACGCTTATTTTCGGTATATAACGCTTATTTTCGCCTTTACCTCGGAAGGCATCCTACGACAGAGCCACCGATCGGCGAGGTGCCAAAATGGCTGAGTATGAGCGTTATTTGTCCGACTTATTTAACTGCTTATCTTGTCAAATTTCTCGAGTTGAAGCAGATAGATGGGCCTGCATATATGCGTAAGCACGCAAACGTCGCGGCGTGCGTATGATCTGAACCGATATGCTGAATTATCCAGCACGTGCCAAGTTGCTGGCGCTTAGGTTGCTACATGATTAACCATCATAAATACTTGCAGTACGGACCCTCAGAATGGAGGGCTACAGATTGCGGAAGTCTGATAAGACCGGGTCAAGCATTTATTGGTATGATATGCTCTCTTGCTCACATATAAGCTGCAATAAAGTCACCATTGTGTTGCAATGTTTTTGCTTAGAAAATCTTCCATACCTGTTGAATAGGTCTGATTCCAGGAGATATTTTGCCTGCCGAAGTTGTCGGGCTCCAGTTCGTCTTGAATCATTCGTTTTTGTGCTCTAGAGACGTCGCAAAACCACTCGAAGTTCCCCATGCCTAGTTTGGCACATGGAGTGACATGCATTCAGAAATTTTGCGCAGACATGTTTCGCTTTTTAAGTTTAACACGATATGACTGAACTCAGCATCGAATAAAATGTGGTCGACCTTTCTTTCGTCTGACAGAAAAGATGGTATGGCCATATAGCACACTCGACGCATAAGTCTGCATTATTTTCATGCCTATTTCGCTAAAAGTAGTGGGTCGCTGTTCGACAACTCTTGCGATAAACGCTTCTGGCGATTGGTTGACTAGACCAATTGAATTCGAATGGTGATAGATGAAATTGTTTGACAGCCCGCAGAAATTTATGGAAATTTAATTTCCGAAACCAGGAAACGTCTCACTGGTGTCAGTTTTTGTTTTGCACTTTTTTTCATGTTCGACTTTAGTGGTGTCCGCTCGAAAAGATTGTCGCACATACTGCTTTTAACCTCTTTTCATTGGTGAGAAAAATCATACGCTAATTTATGCACGAATTGGAGCGCTCATCTTATCGATTCATTTTCGTCCTCACTTTCTTCCGGGTCTTTGAGGTTTCCGAAGAATGGATTGTCTCATCCACTTATTTGCTTTTCACTGACTTCATTTCGAGTGAAAAATCGTCGCTGAAAAGATAGAAGCTGCAAAGATTTCGTATATGATGGAGTGGATGGTACTTCGTGAGTAGTGGCTAGGCTCGTAATAGACTTACGGTGCAGAAAGTATGTCCTTGGGATGAGCCATGAGTCTGCGCTGACTTACACTTGATTGCTGTGATCAGCGTTATTTGCAAACGTTCGCTTGATTGATGATCTAGCATGTTTTGCGAACAATTAATCTTTCCATTTTGGAGGAGTGAATTTGTGGCGATTAGTTACTTTCTTCAAGTAGTGGTAGAAAGGGAAACGATTTTTCCTGCTGAAAGCAATTTTCTCATGAAAATTATTTCTATTTCGATGTTTCATTTGAAAGAATTTTCCGACGTATTGAGAACTTCTATTTTTATCAGAAACAATTTTCGCTTTCTCGGAAAGTAGTTTTATTAGTTTTCCCTTCATCAAATATGACGTTCATTTCGCAAAAAATAAAGGATGTTGTTAAAACTTATTGCCCATTCCACTTTGTCGTTCACTGGAGGTTTTTTTTTCTGAATTGCTATTCAGTGATGATAAGCATACATAACTGAACAGCAATCTATGCTGAGCAAGAAGGGCAGCAAAACTAACAACAAAGAGAAAATGATTTTGGAATGAAAGGAATATTGAATGCAAATTTTTGGACTAAAATTTCGCTTTGAGCATTGATGGTTCTCTTATAAAATAAATGAACCCTTCTGCATTGAGGTTCAGATTACTCAATGACTTTCTCATCGTTTTGCATTATCATCGGAAGCTAAAAAATTGGTCTGTGCGCATTAACGAAGTCGACACTGAACGTGATGTTTGTTCTTTATTGTGCATAATCGACAATGAGGCCTCAGTGCACAACCTGTGGCACGCTGCAAAGATTTTCTTCGGTAGAGGAGGCGAAAGAAGGGATGTGATAAACTTTTAGAGGGGCGCTGGTGAAAGTAACAAAAATAGAAGCCAATTTTAAAAAAGTCGCTTGACAAATGTTGAAACGAATTGGAAATAATTTCGGTTGTTGCGGCTATTTGAAAAGAGAGTTCCTGAAATCTTTTACCCACCTTTCCCCTTCCTTCCTACCCTTTTCATTCATTCATTCATTCATCCATTCAAATTGTTTTATCTTTATTCAACCGCAAAGAAGCATACGATGTACGTGAAGAGACCAGTGATATTAAAAAAATGGAAGCGTTCAAGTATCACGGATGTCGTGGTGTTGGCAAAAGGCCGAAGCGAGATGACACATATTAACAGCATACTGGCTGGCCGTCTGTTCCACTTAAAGGCTATAAGTCAAGCTCGGCTAATCAGACTTTAAAAGCACTGAGCTTCCACAATATCTACTGGTGGTTGATTCAATACCGGAATGACTGGAAAGGCCCTAAACCCTCCTCCAGTCTATTGTTGTCTTGCTCTCAATAGATGGCGATAGATGATCTGTCGAATTTTATATCGATAAAATTGCAGGCATTGAGGGATTGCGACATGGCGACTCAGTCGCCATCGTCTTCTGCCTCGAAAGCCGAACTCGACTCTGCTGCACCGTCAGATAATGTACGTCTGTTATTTTTTAATATTTTTCATCAAAAAACAAAGTTTGTAGCCCAACCACTGATATCTACCAACCAAACGTTGCGGAATGATAATGTATCGATGTTGAACTTCAGTTAGGATATTTGAACGGTTAACTCTCTATCTAACTTCTGTGAAATAAGGACGCATTGGACAGGCTTGTACGGCACACTATGGTATATGCAGGGACGACGGCAAGTAGGACCTCCAAGGATGTATGCTTAGAGCTATAGAGAGCAACCCAGAATAGTAATCGAAGGATTAGACAGGCCGACTTGTTAATTCAGTGGTGAACTTATTGGAGAGTAAGTGATAGCTGCATAAGTGCTGAGTAGTATTTTTCCTATTGAGAATTTCCTGTTCAAATTATTTGATCGAAATGTTTTGTTTGAAACATCACATTTTTTAGAAATTTTTGGAGATCTGTAGTATCAGGGCTTCTCTCCAAGTTTGTGCGGTTCTTTGTTTGGGTGACTAAATTTCTGTGTTGTATTGGTTCGGAGATGGAAAGTGCATGATAGTTTAGAATGTTTTGGTAATCACAGTAATGAAAGGTCGGCGTTAAGTGCTTTATTTGATTTTCTTTCGTCACTGATATCCTCCTCGATGAGGGTGCTCCTCCGATGTGTCTCCTTATGTGAAACTGAAAGTTTTGCTTGACGATTGCCCATTTTCTGTCTAAATCGAACCTTTTTCTTTTTGTTCGCTGTTAACATCGGTTTTGAATGCTCTTTAGTTGCCACACATTCTAAAGGAGGAAAGAATAGAGTCGTTTCAAGTTAGAAGGAGGTTTTCCTCGACGGATTTCACAATCTGAGGTAGTTGTTTCAAGGCCAGTTCTGGAATTAGTAAAGAAGTACTGAAGCGAATGCTAAAAAACGTGGAAACTTCCCATAAAAATCGGCTGTGAAATGTTCTCTCTTCTACTCC
>JAARMF010001402.1:777-12575 GCA_022844705.1 Toxascaris leonina
AAAAAATGACGTGAATTATTACCTCACGTAACTCTTCCTGAATAAGTCACGTAACTGTGCGTGAATAAGTCACGTAAATGTTCATGAATAGCTCATTGGATAAGTCGCATAATTCTCCGTGAATAAGTCACGTAGCCCTCCGTGAATCAGTTACGTGACCCTTCGTCAATAAGTCACATAACCCTTCGTGGCTTATTGCACACTATTTTGGTGTTTAGGGCTATCAGTGTTACGGTGAGGTTATGTGCGGCGATGGAGTTGTTATTCGCGATTGCAGTTTGTGAGCCGTAATCCATTTCCTTTAACTTCCCAATAGCATCGTATGTTAGGCAATGATTCTTGATCTAAGATGATAAGCAATCTAGTGAGGCGAATGGCAGCAATTCATGTTTGTAGATATTGATATAAATGCCTCAGGGAGCTAGGCTGCTGCCTGGAATTGTTGTAACAGGTCTTAGGTTTTCTTTTTTTTTCTCTTTTGAAGGATTGGTACTGTTGGTGATGGGTGCTGCAGCAGGCGGATATATGGTTGTGAATTTGGTATTGATGGTTGAGGCAGTGCAGCACTCACACTCTCGTCTTTTGATCGTATCGTTGAACGGATGGCCAGTTGCAATGTGTTTCACAGCTGTGATCGCTTTCGTTACTCGTCATTGGTTGCTCTATCATGGACTTATCGCTACGACTGCTTTTCTCTTTTTTGTGGCTCTTGTAAGTCATTTCTTTTTTTGAAGGCAGTTGATGTTCAATAATTTATGTTTAATTAATGTGAGGGATAGGATTGAGTTGTTTGGGAAGAGTTTATTGCATTTATTGCAAGGTATATAGAGGTATATACGAGTTCGCACATAGAAGAGGGTCGTTTAGTAAAGCGTCGATCGGAATTTTCTATGGCCGATTAGGTGCCATTGCTCGTATTTATACATGCATTAGCTTTGAAACCCGGCTCGATATCATGTCAGTGAGCGGAGATTCCGATGCGAATGTAGGCATCGTACCGGTCAGTACTGATCACATCGCATCTTGTGGATTGCTCGTAAGATTGCTTTTGTTCGCCTTCTTTGATTTATTAGTTGGATGAAGAGAGAGAGAGGGATATGCTTTGAGTTAAATCTCGTATGAGTGAATATTTTTTATATGCTGGAAGCAACAATCTTCTTCCCCCTCCCCCACCTCCTCTCCCCCCTCCCCCTTCTTAATGACGAGTATATAAATGAAACAAACCACATCATTGCATCATTTTCAGTAATTTTGCAACGAAATATTAGCACATCTTACAAAAATTAACGTGATTTGTTGAGTGGAGCGTTTTAAGACCTCTAGTTGGAAATACTATTTTGCTGACTGCAATATATATACTCGGCAAATTCTCTTGTCGAGGCAATCGAATGTTGAGAATAATTTGCTGAAATAAGTGAAGAAAGGATTGTGATTAATGCTTGTGGCGCCATCGTTTATTACGGGGACCAAAGAGGGTCGATCCACCAATATCGATGCGTAATCCTCAAGAGATATTAAGGTGTAAAATTGTTTCGATGTTGTTGCCTCAGGTGTGGAATATTTCACTTGACCTTTTCCGGCTAATGCATCTAAGTTGCGGCCAAAAACATGACCTTCCGGCGATTTTTTGTTGGAGTTTGTTCAGTCTATGTAAGAGATGCGTCATGTAAATTTTCTTGTTTTTATCTCTTTTTTTTTCTCTCTTTTAAGACCTCTTCAAGGGAGCAAGTTGTGATTGAATATAGAAGGCAGTAAGACGGGATGTGAGTTTTTTGCAACAGACGATCGGTAGAGATGGGTCATCGAGTTAAAACAGTATTGCGATGAGGTGGTAGAAAGGTCACAATATTCCCCCTATGGAATAAGGAGGTATTCTCAAAAGGGCGCCGGCACGATAGGACGAGTTAGTCGAAGGGGAATTTGTTGAGATGAAGTGTTGGAATGGAGAAGATAGGCGGTATTCGGAAGAGTTTTTGCTGAGCGAAGGATTGCTTTTAATTGCAAAATTTTGGAAAAGTAAAGACGTAGTGCAGAGCATTCCATATTGTGAAGGCAGATCCGTTGTTTTGCTCTTCAAAAGGGTTTGCTGAAGAGGAGCTTATTATGTTCGGTTCGCCCAATAGGATAGGCATGTTTGAGAAGCTTTATTTATTTATTTATTTTTAAATATCTGCTGCGATTGTGGATTGTATAGGTATTTGGGTGTTGGCATATACTATATTATTTTTGATAATAGTATCATCAAGTCGATTGCACAATTGAGAGAGATTTAGGCTAATTTCAGCAATGCGTATCGTTGGAGAGTGTGAGGTGGTTAACACATCATGATCAAATATCACGTGCACAAAAAACGGTCGGTCGTGTCGCTTATCGCAATTCAACGCCTCTCAATGAAAATGTTGCTGAACCGTTGAAGGTATTTTAATTCATTACTTTTTATTGGTAATTTAATGGGAGAATGGGCATGTGAAAGTATAAACAAAATCATTTTCTTTGTTGGTTTGGGAGGGGAGTAGGATCGTTCAAATGGGGGAGGGGGGGGGGGGNGTTGAGATGGATCAGGTATGGGAGTAGGATTCTCTTGAAATAACCGACGGATCTTCTTCACTGATAAGTGCTTATCGAGACGCATATAACAAAGTTTTAGACAATTTCTGAGAATGCAAGCTCAAGCGGCGTGAAAGGCGATCGTACGATCGGCGGATCGAGTTCTAGTACCCTCAATAAGTACTCATATATCGACCTCTTTAAGCATAAATCTATTGGTGAGTTCGAGTTATATCACTTTTCACGAGGTGGAAACAATTTGAAGAGGCGGTATAAGAAGCAGAATGCTGGGAATATCAGTTAGCAGTAACTCCTCAATCTTAGGCCTTGAGGATTGAGAATCTATGAAAGAGGTGCTGCTAATGGGTATGAGCGCCTTTTCAGATACCTTCGTAAATGCTTATGTAACGGCTCATTAATTGCGAAATGAAAATGCTTTAATAAGAAAAGCTTTTGCTTTTCGATTTCGTTGTAAATAGCGGTTGCACTCTGTCAGAGTAGTGTAAAGTTCACTTTAAATTTGGTGTTTTGATGGAAATGCAAAATTTTAAGGCTTTGAGGATTGGGACTATCAACAAATGGCTTTAGATTTGTCTCGGTTCTATGCTGTCTGTCCAGCTTCATTAGGATCTTCAAATCTAAGTCAGTAAGTTAGGCAGTAAAATTGCTTTATTTGAGAATAAATAAATAAACATTAATTAGTGTGTGAAGAAATATGCGAAGTTCAAAAAAAAAGAAACACAAGCATTCGAGTATCATGAACGGGGTAACACTGATGGAAAAACTAAAGCGAGACGAAGCAAATTAATAATATCTACTTTCCTGAAGGATGTTAAGCTAAACTGGGGTAATTTTGCTGTAAAGGCGTTGAGATTCATGGCTTCCACAATATCAGCTGGTAGTTGATTCTATACCCGAATGACTTAAAAAAAGAATGAGCTTAATATAGTCATTTTGATTGAGAACTTATATTGGAGCTGAAAGCGGTGAAATCGGGAACGTCTATTAAACGGGGTAGAAGCAATGATGCTATCGAATAAGAAAGATATCGTGGCAGCCTTTCATTATTCTAGAAAAAATAAATGTAGGTTAAATTCAGTTAGGCGGTATTTCAGAGTTTTTAGACTGAGAGTGTGCATTGTTTTGGGATAGGTGGAAGTGGTAGAATTCGGAGAGGCGTTACGAGAAGCAGTTCCTTTATATGGCCAGCGCACATTTTCAATTATTTCAGCATCTTTTTCAACACATGATGACCATATCTGTGTATGATATTCAAGGAGAGGTCTGCAATAGACAATAAAAGCAAGTCTGCAATGTTTGATGTGTGAGTGTTCTGTTGAGCGTAGTATATAGTTAGCTACTCGTGAGGCTTTTCTGACAACTTCCCTGTAGTGAAAAATCGGTTTAAAGTATGAACTGATATGCACATATAGATCCCTGATTACGCCTTGAGCGCAAGACCTATTCCCATTTAAACGTAGAGGGGACTCATATTAAAAGGTTGTATGAAGAAGACGAACTTTTTTCTTCCGATATGCGCAATTACCAAATCTGAGATCAGCGTTCTGGGTAAATAAGATCCTTCAAAAGTTCGTGAAAATCTAGAGGAGGGTCGTTAAGTGAGCGATAAATCTTAGGGTTATCCTCAAACAGTAAGCATCTATGCACTCGACAAACCGTCGGTTAAATCATTTATATGAATAAGGAAGAGTAAGGGGCCAAGGATGCTCCCTTGTGGAACTCCGGTAGTAATAATGTGAAGCTGTGTGTAGCATTCACCTATTTTTGTCATAAATTCCCGCTGTGATGAAAAAGATCTTAGCCATTGCAAAAGTCCACCAAATATCCCATAACTGTTAAGTTTCATTAATAGTTTCTAGTGGCGGACCGTAGCAAAGCCTTTAGACTTGTAACAAGTACCTGTGAAAATATTTTCGCTGACTTATTGCAGACTACTAAATTTGTTATTTAAAGGCATATCGGTGGTATCGCTCGCTTATTGCTTCACAGTATCAAGTTTCGTCTCGTTCTCGGGCTACTTCCATTCTTCACTTCTACCTGGAAATCCCTTCCTCAATTTATTCTCAATGGGTGTTCTCAAATTGCTCTTGGGAATGATACCTTTTGTGTGTGGTTCATGCTTGGGTCGACGTCCTATTCTTTTAACATCAGTAGCGATGGCAACGCTATGCAGCAGTATGCTAACGTTTATGCTGAGCAGCTCTCAGTTCAAAGATAGTGATTACGTCAGTTGCACTTCATTTTTATTTTTATTGTTTTTCAAATTACTTAGACTAGCTTGTGCCTTGTAGTAAATAAGCTCAGAGGTATTTAAATTTATAAAGATTTCACCGTAAGTAGAGTAGTATATTCAACGAGGGGGAAGAGGGGATTTTGTATTCACATGCTAGCCAGGAAAGGGTAAATTGGGGGTGGGGGGAGGGGAAGGGCGGGGAGGTATTTAATATTTAAATGGTCTTCTTGACGTCATTCAACGTCAACCTTCTTTCATGGAAACTGTCCGAGGATGACATCTCAGCGTTGAGTTCATGTGGAGGCAATGATCAGCAATCGCAGATCAAAGATTGCCACTGGAAACTCGAGCCGATATCATCAGAACAACAGTGTTTCCAACAGTGCTGTATGCTTGGGAAACATGATCGACAACGAGACGTGATGAACACTAATTTATTATAGTAAAAAGAGCAATCGAAAGAAGAATTTATGATGTCATCAGGATGGGCCAGATTAGAAGCATAGAACTGCAGCGTAGAACTGAAGTTCGGAACGTGGTGTCCAAAATGCATGAAAAGGTGGAGAGGTCACGTCGTATGGAGATCTGACAGTTGGTGGACCTGTGGCTTGACAGACTAGATATCACGGGAGCGAAAGCGACCGCGCGGTAGCTCGCAAACGAAATGAGAGAAGCTATTGGTACGAATCAGAGCCAGTGCTGGGAACAAGAGGTCAGGACGAAAATAAATGGAACTCGACAGGTCGGCGCGAACTCACGACGACCCGATGGATCGTCGTGAGCTACTGCATGGCGAAGCACACTTGCAGTATGTGGAGGAAATCCAAGAAGAGCCTCAACTTCTCCATATGTTTCACCGCCAACCGTATTAAAATAAATACATAGGCATATTCACATACTCACAGTTAGGGCGAGATTCGGATGAGACCTTAATTGGGGTCGGCGAGTGTATAGCGTTGAAAACACGTCCTGGCAGCCGTTGAAGAGCGCGAATAATGTCAAATGCCATTTATTTTACATCCATTGAGTAGAGGAGAGGGTACATAATCCCGGCGAGACGTTGCTGTAGTAAACAGATTGGAAAGATGTGTTAAGAAGTGAAAAGGCATTGCCACCAAACGGGTACGTAGACGTGCTAAAGCTGCTTAGCTTTGCCCGATAGTTGCCCAAAGATACATGTGTTAAACTGGCTAGTATCATCGAAAGTGTTCGATGCATCGCTGGAATTCATCTTCATATATCCTGAGCTAAGAATATGGCAAAAGATCAATGCTGAGCAGTTAACGTTGTATTTCCGCCCTCTATTAAACTGAATAAATTGCGAATCGAATTGACGTAAATCGGCGGCTTTGAACTAATATGCTTGGGACGAAATGGATTGTGCCGAAGCGGATGATGAACAAATAATCGAATAAATAAAATATCATGACCCTCAGCTACCAAATCAACTTGTTCAGCAGTGGAATTGCTCGTAATAAACAATGGAGCGAAGCCTAGACGAACCTCGGGCAAGTAAGCATGATGCTTTTCGACAAGCAAATGTAAAATAAGTGGGAATCGCTTTCATGCACATTTTTGCCGACTTTGCAAAAGTGAGTGAAAGCATTGGATAAACCTTGCTAAAGACGTGAAAGCTGTGACGATTACCGTCGAAAGCCGCAACGATGAAATATGCGGATTGTACAGCTGGACGAATGCGATAAATCATGCGGATTTTATATATGGCGAGCAATTGATTTGTACAGCTGAAACACAGTCATACGGACGAATGCGATAAATTTAGGTCACTTGTGCGAAATTTTTCGCAGTGCTAATTTTTTGACGCGTTGGAGCTAGTGTATATGTTGGTTGGCTCCGAAATGGCTCCGAAACAAACTTTAATTTACATTCAAGTAGTGTTGGTAATAAGCGGTCGTGCCGCTGAGCAATTCCGCAACTCTTATTTACGGGTCGTTTTCTCCCTTTCTCCTTCCTAACTCCCCATCCACTTTGCTGGCTGCGTGTATGGGAGGGTAGGATGAAACGAGCGGATATAGGTTTAGTGTTGTACACAGGGGGTATATTATATACAGGACGATGCACTTGAAGAGGAGTACTTTCGAAGGCTATTCAGTCATCACCTATTTTTATTGCGAAGATCTCGTCGAGAAATGCCACAAAATCTTTGCTACCATTTTGATGAGAGCTTGACTGAGTATTTGTAACCTTTGACCTCTTCTATGCATCCTTTGTGGAAGGTATGCGTCTGTGTGCAATTTTTACGCCGATGTTTTATTTTATTTCATTTTTTATTTCTTGATATTAGTTGGGAGCTTTAGGTATCGGTGCTGAGTATACTAATGACATCAGCGTTGGATCCAAGCTTTAAGATCCTGCATTTATATTCGACGGAGTTATTCCCAACTGGAGTCAGAAATATGGCGCGAGGTGTATGTCAAGTTGGAGCACGCTGTGGCAGTGTACTTGCACCAATTGTAAAATTTTTTAAATGCTGTGAATGGTATTGCAAGAGATAATTCTTCTAGGTGATATTTCGTCCTCAGTATGGAAGTGAGAAATATTTTTTAGCTTTTCTATTAGCTGAGGTGAGAGAAGCTCTTTATTTCAGAATACTTTCTCTTGGGGTGAATTCTTTGCAGTGCAATACTTGAATTACTTTGCGTTTCTTTGTGAATCGATGAGATATTGAGGTAGTTGGGGAAGGATTTTGGCAACATCGAGCTGCTTTGCTTCTCTTGGTCGTTCGTTTGCCCATGGTGGTGGGCACGTTTAGCTCGTCTCGTAGATGAGTCAGATTGCGTTCCAGGGAGCAATTTTCTTCCAGAGGATATGACTATAAAGAGTGATATCGATTCAAGAGATCATTGAGCTACTATAAGGGGAAATTCGGAAGTAGCCAGTGAAGTTGTGGAGTTTTTCGTCTTGCAATTCGATTCTACTCTAGTTCAAATTAAAGTTTAAATTAACTAAATTAAAAATCAACTCTAAAGTTCAATTAGAACTAAATCAAATCAAAATTCAAATTAACTCTAAAATTAAAGAATTTTCAGATGCGTACATTGTATAGTGTCTATCCGATGGCGTCAATGTTATTATGTGTGTGTTTACTTGCGGTGCAATGGTTGGTTGCATTCTATATATTTCCGGAGACAAATCGTCGTCGATTGCCGGATAGGTTGCCCATCGAACAACACGCTTCATCCAGTGCATCATCCCAACAAATACGAAACGTTTAATGGAAATTTTTTCTTTTTTTTTCGCAGATTCATTGCTTTCTTTTTTTCTTATTTTTCTCCTTTTCTTGTTTTTTGTCTTGCAAATGTGCTGCCATCTTCTATTTGACCTCGGAGATTATTTAATGGTATATGGCCTCATATCATCATTACGAAGGTTTTTGATATGTGATGGAATGAATGGAGCGACGATAATTTATCATAGGCTTGAAATGGCTTTTTTGAAAGCACTCGCAAACAATTATGTGAAAGATGTTATTCATAATTTTATTTTTTAGTTCTTTAAAGCGAAAGATTGTAGAATTATATATATGGTTAATTTTAATTTATTCGTTGTTTTTTGTTTTTTTTTTTCATTGCGAAGTGGGAAAGGGAATAGCTCTTTGTAACGAGTACTTAAAAATGCTAAATCGCACTACAAGATTATAACTTGAATGTTGTGGTGCATATTTATGTAAGCTTGATCGCATTTCGAATGGATTTCCCTTACATTTGAAATGAAAGCTTGAGGCAAATTTCTTGTAAGGTGAATAATATAATTAATTGATATTAATTAATAAATATGAATATAATTAATAATATAATGTAATAGAATTAATTATATTTAGCGCTCGCTGCTAATATATACGAGGTTTTTTTTGCAGTTATAAAAGCATTTCTCTTATTTCCGGTGGAATGTGATAAAGTCAGAGAATGAGAGAATATTTTGATTATTGTTATTGTGTTTGTAATCGTCATCGGTTACGTTCTCTAGTGGAATTGTTCGGGTAAACTCATCGGTGAGGTGGAATAAAAACTTAACATTAATAAATAAATGTGTTATATTGTTGAATGGCACCTAGAACCTCTGTTTATCTCAGTTTTATCTCTCTTTATTTCCATCTTAATTCATCATCGATTATCAAGTATTGTTCTTGCTTTTATTGTCTATTCGCAATTTTAATGACTATCATTTGTTTGTTAAACTTTAATGAGGGAGGATTTTATCTCTTAAAATTAGGGACGAAAAAGAAGTGAAAATAATAATAGCTTTATTAAATGAGTCATATTTTCGTTTAATTGTTTATTGATTTTTCTTTTTTTAGGCGTTTAATTTCTTTTCTAAATTTGAGGGAAAACAGTACGCGCATTTGAGAGAAGAGAGATTTTTCTGAGAGAAAAAAAAGGAAAATTACTCGATCTCCTTTCTTCTCCCATTCCTAGATATCAATCATTGAGTGACTGATGAGGATATTTCTGTGGCATAGTCTCCAGCTCGATCTTTATTTTTATTTTTTTTTTTAGCATATTCCCGTAGTCTTAATTTTTTTTTTGTTTCACCAGTACTTGCTAAAAGCATCAATACTAAGGGTTCAGCAAGGTAGAAGTTTGAGGCATGTATCATAAATAATTGACTTGTGGGCAAGGAATATAATTCATGCATGAAGTTAACACAGTAGAGAGCCACCCATATCTGTGCTTCACCTGGGGGTTTTCGTCGTGAGTATGTAGGCTGTGCTATATACTTTGCTTTTGTCTGCCCTGTGCTATACCGTCACGGTTAGGTTGGGTTGTGTTATATTATGTTATGTTATGTTTTTTTTGTGTGTGTGTGCTATAATTGGTAGATTTTGTCCCTTTAATATGGTTAGTCTTTCTGTATTTTCAAAAACCATCAGAATCAATCATAGAAGTATGCGACCGAAAGACGTTGTTGTCTTTAGAGGACTTTAAGTGATATATTATTATGCGCTGAATTTATAGCTGAATATGATGTAGATGAGAGAAGCGATGACATCAATTTAGGCCCAGATTTATTTGGACTTCCCGAACTCTCTCCAGCTTCCCATTCCAACCTCCCCCCCCCCCNATCCCTCCGCTTTCCCTTCCTCCCAGTAGGAGTACGCTTGCACCGAATGATTCAAAAATTGCTACAAGCTTGTTGAATCAAACGCATGAACTTGTTTCTTTGCTAAACGACAAATAAGTGCTGCACTAACTCGTTGCTAAATGAAATGATGGGGTTCAGAGGTTAGGCAAGAGACTTAGTGACATACTGCAAGAAACTGTTTTTGGGCGGATATGGCTATGTACCAATTAAGCTGATTGTAGCTGATTTCCTTAAACTGAAATAGACGCTTATCTTTTCAAATATGGCAACAAAGCTTATCACTTTTCCCTGTTTCGTCTCTTATCACTATCATTGTCCTTGACAGCAATGCGCCATCAATGTTGGCTAAAGTACTGGTTATGGTTGGCTCGCATATTTATTTTTTATTTTTTGTTTTTATTATTTTCAAAAAACTCGTTCGTTGATGGGCTGACTCTTTCATTTCTCAGGAATTTTAAATAATTGAAGAAGTAAATTAAAATGTGCACAAATTTTAATTGCTTCAAGATGGAATTCACTTCACCTGAATATTGGTCTTTATTTATGGAGTCAGGCGATGCAAAGTTGCGGCGGTCTTTTCAGTATCCTTAGTCCTTGAATGTCCTTAATTTCGCTCGATGTTATTGAATTGGTAATGGTAGTAAGAGAGATTATATCCTGTAATACGTTACTGGATAGCGCAATTGTTGAGGTAAGATATTTATTATGGCCATATACGGAATAGTCCTTATAGTGCCTATGTTCTTGTAGAACTTCGAAGAGTCGATATGAAAAATTTGCATTGAAAAATCGAAAAATGCGTATCGCAATCAGCTTTAGCCGTTGAAAACCAACTTGATGTAACAATAGTGGAGCTCAGAGTTTACACGTATTGGCCGGCGGAGGGTGGGGGGAGGCGTAGGTAACTCATATATACCATTGTACTTTCTCGAATGCGCATAAGTACTGGTGATTTAATGATTATGCCATTTTGAGGCTACATATATGTGCAAGAAGATTGCACAAATCGCTCGTCAATTGTGGGGACAGAGGGTGGGGAGGGGGGGGGGGGGGTTGACTTGAGCTGTGGCGATTTGTGCGGAAGTAAATCATGCAGTGGCTGTGGGCTAGAACAACGAATAAGCGAACAGCAAGGTCGTGCTGTTGAGAAACTGGAGAGCATTTATCGACAACAATGAAAAAGCATCGAAATCTAAGAGCTAACTTGTGTTATTCTTGAATATATTTGGGTGCTTACTTTCGCGGTTCTTTCATTTTGAATGCTGAGGCTTATTATTTCTCGATTTGGCTGGCGAATTTATTTCTACTCTTAATTCTTGTAGAAATTTTTAATAAGTATTTTTTATAATAAGTGCTTTTGGGGCTGGTGTGATCGACTAACTTGCAGACGGCTGCAAATATTATTTGCAATGAGTTTATAAGAGAAATGTGAAAATATGCTGCTATTATCATCGCTGTACTTCGAATATAATATAAATATGTACGTATTATATATATATATATATATATGTCACTTGATCACTTGATTGACCGGACTATCGAACGTCGATGACGCTGCCGGTCACAATGCGCTTCCATTAGGGTGGGTGGTTGCTGAGCGGTCGTATTTTCTGCCGCTCAGCTCGGCGTGGCGGAAGAGTCGCGAAACGACCATCAGATATGACGGTCGCCTGCGAATATGCAGAATAAGCAGGCGTGAACCAACCGACGGCGAAATTCATCAGGATGTGACTAGGGTTGGCGGTGGCGCGCCAACACTTAAAAAATGGTCACATTACCCAAAGAGGGTTTCGCATCACGGCGAGTACGATCCGCTGAAAAAGATCGCAGCCCCTGCTGCCTTGCAGGTACTTCGTGGAAGAAGAAAGGCTAGGAGAAGGAAACTCCGAATAAC
>JAARMF010001403.1:0-12490 GCA_022844705.1 Toxascaris leonina
AATCTGTGGAAGTCATCTGTTGTAGGCCAACAAAGCTCGGCTTACCGCTTTATAAGCTGATGAACATAACTGTGCAAAACTACTATGAAAGTCAGCGGGTGGAGTATCCTGTAGGAGATCCTTACCTCGTCGTACAATCTCCTAGGAAATCTGACGCTATAATCAAGACGGATACTCTCTATATACCTAATATATCGACGATGCGAATATATCGGCCTTTTATAATTTTTGCTAGAAAGTTTGAGGGTTACGATGTTAGTGATTGCTTGCTGCAGAATTTCTTTCCTCATCGGTCAATCATCATGCCCGTATTTCACAATATTTTATGATTGGCTAGAAGTCCAGTAGGTGGATATGGCCATTCGGATGTCGTATATTAAGGGTTGCATGCTGGTTGGAATTTCATTTCATACTCCAAGATCATACCTCGGTCAACGGGTTTTGACTCAATATAATATAAAACGGAAAGCAATCATTTATTATTTTTCTCGAAAAGCGTCAAAAGTTGTGACGTTGCTAGAGCTTTGCCTTCTTCTCTCTTGCCATTTCCGTTAAATCTTGTGAAACTATCGTTTCCGGAAAAGCTCACTGCCGAAATATGTTTGCAATATATTATCGCCTTGTTGTTGAATGCTCATACAGGCCTGATCACCATTCTAGCAAGTCCATAGTTAAGTAATTTTGGAGATGTCCTATAGGAATTATGTTTCGAAAATAGTATTTCGGATCCGCTATCTGCTATGGATACGAGCAAAATCTCTTGCCGTCGAATTACTTCATATGTCTTTTGATATTCCTTTCAGCTCCGCCTTAGAATCTTCGAGCAATTTCTTAGGCATCCATAATCCACTGATGACCAAAGATTATCATATTTTCATCGATACATAACAGCTTCGTTTATCATTTTGTTTGCTACGGCTATACTCAATTGCTTGCAATCGTTTTCACGAACTATTCATCCATATTTATATATCGATTCTGAGGTTTTATCTCATATCAATCTACGAGTTTAACTTCCGATATCACCATATTTCCTTATCTTTCTTCACACTTTCATTCATTGGCGCTGCTTTCTTTGTTAATATTTATCTATTCTACATTACTCTCAACTTCAAGTGCTGCATTTCGGGTCCTTCCATATCCCATTTATTCGTAGAATAAATCTTTTTATATACAGAAACTCAAAAACTATATTTTGGCGACATGAATTAGGTTGTTCTTATGCGCCGAAATATATCATCGCAAAGAATTCTATCGAAGTAATAGCCCCTATAATTGATTCAATATCTGAATCTCAAAAAAGTGAATGACGATGTTCACTGACCCGCCCAGAGATGGATAATAACTTCTATGGAATTCTCTCAAGTTGAAAAGTGTCGAGCGTTTAGAATTTTTTATTATAGTTTTCTTCGCCAATGATAGGCACTTTATGCAACTTATATTCATTATATGAATCAGCTTAGCGCGTTTACATGGTTTATATGAGTCCAGTCGATTGTATTTCAATTGTATTTCAACTGTATTTCAACTTTATCAAATTTATCAACTTTATCAAATTTATCAACTTCCCTCGAATCCTTGAGGTGCTGCAGATCGTTAAGGGTACAATAAAGTCGCAAGACAACCTCTTATTTCACAAACAATTGCATGCAGTTAAACAACTTTCTTTTCTTCCTGCGAGTTAGTAAATCTCTGCGGATGAAGGCACTAGAGCCATTGTATTCGTGCGCTTCTGCATCTGTCAAGTTCGTTATGTTTGTGCACATGTTATTTTATGGATGCAAGATCATCATCAACTTCTGTACCATCAACATTCAAATTGATCCATTAACGTTAGAAGAGGTTCCACTCATTTAAGGATCCCGGAAATTTCGCTTGGATTTTACTACCGGTTCGTCGATCGTTCCAGACCACCCCCGCTGGCGAGAATTAAATTTTCTGAAATATCTGCGCTAGTGGCTTGCTCGTGCGATTTTATTGGGTGTGTTTTATTATTTATTGACAAAGTATGAAACTGGTCACTCTGCTGAAAAGAGCTACAAAAGTACGAAAGTGATGGGTGGTTTGATGCTCTTCCTTGGTAAATTGCGAATTAACGACCAATAGCCGCTAAATCGAAAACTGCAGTGAATTTCTTTGTATTTCGAATATGTCAAACTATCAGCTGATAGAGTCCTTAACAAAGGCTGACTTTTTAATATCAGGTCTCTTGTAAAATATAACATGGATAAAGCGGTAATCTGCAAGTATATATCAGGTATTTACTTGTCTAAAGAGTCGTATATCACTTGATCATTTGATTGACCGGACTATCGAGCGTCGATGACGCTGCCGGTCACAATGCGCTTCCATTAGGATATTGAGACCCGTGGTTTTGCATTGTTGTAGCCAATAAGTGACGCCACCCCGCTGGCCAGACGAGCAGGCCTAAAGAGTCCTATATTCTAGTTCATTTCAAACATATTACTCTGAATTCTGCGTATAGCCCTCATGTTGGCTGAATTGCATAGAGCATATATCATGAATTCTATCATTCGTTGGTTTATTTTTTATTTGTATTCAATTTCCTGCAAGCAAATAAGTGCAACAGTTTCAATATTGAAATGCCAACTTTTTCTGACGGCATTTTAATTCGATCGGTTTTTCAGAAAGGTGATATGACAGCAGTGAACACTAAAGTGGAATCGTATTTCACGAAACTTTCGGCACCACAACAAGAGAAAATCGCAAAGTTACGAGGTTCGCTTCTTTTGTTTGTTGCAGTTTCCGTTTGAAACCAACCAATCGTAAGTTGCAAGATTCCATCTAGTCGCAAAGTCTGTCTCGCGGTAAACAATGAAATGCTAAGGAGGTTTTGTGACTCATTGAAGCATTCGAAAATAGAAACACTAGATTCGAAATCCTTGCTAAAATAGATATGAGTAATACAACTCATCAAGTTCAATTTTGATTGTTTAACTTTCAAATCATTCGAAAGAACTCGTCCGAAGCTTGTATCTCTCCAAGTAAAAAGTATTATCAGAACTTTGTTAGCGATATCGCTAGGCAAGAAAAATTGGAATGATTGAAAGGCGGCGAGTGATTTTATTTATTTATTTATTTATTTATTCGAAGGGGGGAGGGGAGGGGAGTAACTTCCACGTCAATTTCATGCTACTCAAAAGTGAGAAATGTGCGATAATTGATTGCAGCACTTTGCAAGGAAGCATGGGGAGTACATGCACCTTCACGATCAAGAAGAGAGATCGATGCAACCTATAAGGAATGGATTGCATGGATGACCGATGAACAAAAAGGCGAATTAGAGAATATGCGTGCATCGGGATCATCGTTTGATGAAATTCACGATAAAATTGGTGGCTATTTTGGACAGCTAGACGCCGGCAAAAGGAACGAACTTGTTAAGGAGTACAAAGTATCACTTTGCTTTCAATAAATATTTTCCATCGTAATTTTCGTCCATCATATTTTCGATTAAAATAATTAACCAATCAAATCTTGAATCATTAATGATTGATTAGTCAGTGTTGAAATATGCAACCTTTTGCTATTCGCCATCGACACCTTTGCTTTTTCTCATAGATAATGGGCTCCTATGACGTCCTAGAAGGTGATAGGCAAGCAGCAATTGAAATCTTCCGGGAAAATTTCTGACTAGCATGTCGGTAGTCTTGTTGATTGTCTATAGATAAATTTAATAAAAATTACTAAATAATCATCAACGTATATTTTATGGCCATATACTCGAAAGGTCCAAAGTTCGCGAAGGAATAAGATCTTATGCGCCGGTCTGTCTGCTATTGTAGGTAGTGTTTTTTCGGCGTTGGTTAGTGATATGATTAACGCTCATATATAGTAAATAGAGAATTTCAGGAGAAGTGTAAGTCGTATTTCTCGGCGATGTCAACCGATGATGAAATAAAGCAAATGACACAATTATACGAATCAGGTGAAATTGATAAAGTGAAAGCAATCGTTGATACGATCATCGAACGACAACCCGACGATAAGCGAAAAAATGCAAAAAATTTGCAAAAGGTGGAGATTTCGACGATATTTTTCTTCTGTTTTTCCTCTTTTGCTACGTTGACGTTGAGAATGTAAGTAGCTCTTTGGGTAAGTAAGTCTTCGGGTAAATAACTCTTCCGAACGGAACTTGAAACTTGATGCATTAATCTCAAAAATATAGGATTCCTTGAGAAATGTTGCACTATATGCATAGATAAGAATTGCTACTAATTGACAAATATGCCAAGTGGAATTATTTGCATAATTCTTAGTCGTACTATTCATAGTAATGATTTTTATTAAGCGCAAATAGGTCGAATTTAATTTCAGGTCGAGGTTCGCATTATTGCATTGAAATGTTCTAGTTGACGCAATAATGCTTACAATTTGTTAGCTTATTTTACACCGGAAAATATGAAATGCCAGCAGAGAATTAGAAACATATGCGAGGAATGAATGACCTTTACATTTCTGGAATCTTGTCTTCCGTATCCGGAGAAGGGTGAAGAATAAAATCTCGACGTCAGTTTATCCTAAAAAACGATTGCTAACATATACTCCGATCGCAATGAGGTACATTGAGCAATTGAAATATATGCCATATTAAACGATTCAAAAGCGTATTTATGGCTGGGTAAATGATAGCCTGAGGTAGAATTAAGGAAGAGAGACTTGAGGAAGCTACATTCGTCTTTTGGCTAAGCGTTTGGAAATATAGGACATAGTATGAAATGCCGGATTATGGAAACCACCTATCTGCACTCAACTGAAATCCGGATATGGCCATCTGAATTGAGGAATTAACAATGAGATGAATTAAGGCAAACTGGATAAGTAATGCTTCGGAACGGAACTTGAAGACTGCTGTCCCGAAACAGCTACAGCAGCTATCCAAAATGAATTTCCAATCGAGTAAGAATCAATAGAAAACAAACAATTCGAATTTTTAAAGGTTTGCTATGAGGTTTATCACAAAGCGAAACATATGAAGAGACGTCGTGATATCGATACACTAATGAATAAACACCTCACATGGCTTACTTATGAACAAAAAGCCGAAATAAAGAAGATGAAACAAGACGGTGGATCGAATGAGGATATCAAAGCAAGGTGCGTATTTCGCTAATTATTTCTTCCCGAAATTCCAAAACTCTCAATCTTTTTTTTGAAAAAAGAAATCGTGTTATACGTAAAATCTAGTTTCCGTCTTATAACTTCTTAGAAAAAGTTATAAAAAATTTAGATCAACTGTATAAAAATTCGTTCGAATATAACTGTGACCTCAGCAAAAATTTTCCAATCGACTAGAAGAGTGGGCATTTGTTCAATCGTAAAAGAGCCAAGTTGTAAGCGTCTAGAAATCAATCGAAGATATTCATTAGCTGGATGAAGCTAAGCGCGATTTTTTTGTACTTTTTGCTCATTGCGATGTTGATTAGCTTAATAGAATATATTCTTGTCGATAGTGTCATTGATAATTTAGTTAATTACAATACAATAAAAACTCTGGGATTTTCTTCTCGAAAGTCTAGGATTTGAACTTTTCGAGTAGACTTTTACGATTTTATTAATTTAGATTGATGAATTTCCTCAAAGATCTTGGCGAAGAAGAGCGAAAAACAGCGGCTGAGAAAACTAAACATTCTTGTTATGCTTGGCTCAATGAGGTTGCAACACGTGAGGAAATTGATGAATTGGAGCGATTACATCAATGGGATCATGCAACTTGCAAGAAAAAGGTAAGAAAATCATTTTCGTTTTCGAAAGGACTTCTCTTCGCAAATTACATAAATCTATAATGCAAAATGTTGCAATAATGTTCATCCAGAAAAGAGATCTTGTATTAAAATTTTCTAATTCCGTTTTTTACTTGTCGTAATTTCTAATCACTTGGTATCAAAAATATCGTCTAATGAACATATAATGGTCGGTTACAGGGATAAATATCTGTGTGAAATTTGCTCTATACAATGAGTAAGGATAGATCCAAGATAAGAAGTTCTGGAAAGAATCGATGTCCATAACGATTAATTTGTAAAATGTGTATTTTACCAGATGCAATCGATGTAATGTCATCTAAGAAATGTTAACACTGATCGCTAGGAAAACTACCGAGGAATTAAGAACTCGTGTTGTTTGCATATTTCAGAATAGGNNNTAAAATGTGTATTTTACCAGATGCAATCGATGTAATGTCATCTAAGAAATGTTAACACTGATCGCTAGGAAAACTACCGAGGAATTAAGAACTCGTGTTGTTTGCATATTTCAGAATAGGCTTAAGCTCGAGTTTTATTCGACTCGTTAGACGGTGTACAATTATGGTAAGGTGATGAGGACACATATATTCAAGAAAACCTTGTTTGCTGTTCATGTTACCGTGCTCTTCCAAGCGATTTTGTGAACTAGTTACATGAATAGGTCAAATTCAGCTTGAGCAAGTTTGAGGTGGGAGCTCATCTTCATTGGAAGATTGGTTAGCTTTATAGTGTTCGCAACTTTCGAAACCATCACCTATTTGAGAAAGAAAAGCTTATTAAAGGGAAGCTTGTAAGCAAGAAATGGGGAACATTTTTCTTCCTTGATAATGATGTTATACATATTCCAGTTTCACGCTTCATATTGAGTAGCTCATTTACATATTTTGCTGACCAATCAGTCTCCATCCACAAATGCAAATCATCACAATCCTTGAAAGGCTTCTGGTCATCACGAAATCGGAGTTATTGTTTGTCGGGTTATAGATGTACGCAAATATTTCGGATATATTTAGGTGCGTGAATATATTCTACGTCTTTCACCCGAAAAACAAGAAGCAGTAAATCGTGACTTGGCAGTTTGTGAGCAAATCTGGTATGACCATCATCAACACAGTTTGCATCGTCATCGCAGACGTGATGTACAGGTGAGCGGCCAAATATCGACCACCTTAATGCCATTATTTTGAGTATTTATAGGCGACTGAAAGAATTATTGCAAAATTTTTGGCGAGAAAAATTTCGCGTGAAGAAGTTGTGTCATCATGTGTACTGCAAAATGCATGTAAAAATGCACGTCATATATGATGCATCAAAATTCACAGAGATAAGGCGCTCTAGAAGTGCCTACAATGGCACATTTTTGTTTGTGTTTATATATGGCGTGATTACTTTTGTATATGCAAACCTGTTAAAGAATTTATGGGTTCGATATCAAAAGTGTATAGTGATCGAAGGAAATCTTACTTAAATGTAGTAGAGTTACATTGTTCTAATGTAATTTGGAAATATGCAACTATGGTTACTTTTGGAGCACCTCGTAATTCCCTATCGCATTTAGTAACAAACAGCGTTCCCTAGAATTGATGTTGTTTACCATTGTTGGCCTTTCTTTTCTTGGAAAGAAGGAAGTTGATCAACATAGCTCCCGCTACCTTCCTTAACCGATCACATTTGAACGTGATTGGATTCGGATGATGATCTAGGCGCGACCTTTCAAACCTCTTAATTTGAGTGTAAAAACGTCTCTTGATATTTTCGCATCCAGAAAACTCATCGCCGTTTTTTCGCAAACACTGTAATTGCATGATCGACTCAAACCTACACAGGCCATGACCGCCCAACAGGCATTCCTCGCGATTTCGAAGCGATGAGCAAAACGAAGCTTCCCAACCTACAGCATTCGATTATAACCTACGCCGCGATGGTTATCGATCGAAGGCGCTAGGTGAAACCGAATTTCGGCTGCAAGCGGAAAACCAAAAACATTGAAAGCCGCTTTCCATGACTCAGAGAAAATGCTAAAAATTCGGTTTTCAATAGAAATTCGATCAGTCGGTTACCATCAGTGGAATCTAATAACCTAAGTCAAGAGTAATTCCATAGCTGATTAAGGCGCATAGAAGGATTCTGCGAACGCGTCAAGCATCTAGGTGGCTAATACCCGAAACGGTTAATTTTTATTAAGCGGAAGGCTAAGAATCAACTTGTTTGTTAAATCACTTTATATTTATAAACACTTTATATTTGCAAAGTGAACGTGGTTACAGCTCTACATATTACGATTCAGAGACGCTTAGCTTCCGCCTCAAAAGATTGGTAACTTAATTTCAAATAAATAGAATTCTTTAAAAGTGTAGACAGAAATAATATAAAAATATTAATACATAGGTACGATAGCTTTGCCACTAATGTATTCTGCTGTGCCGAGATTAAAAAGTGGGATTCCTTTAACAAGTCTCTATTTGTTCAAAAAAGGACTTATTACATATATTCACTTTCATACACGAGGGCCTTAAGTACCTAATTCTGACATTAAAAAATGATGAAATGAATAATCATGTACGAGTCGTTTTTTGTGTTCACACTGCAGCTATAATGTTTCAAGACGTTCATTTTGCAGAAGGGAAAGAGTTCAAGCGCGGACAGCAACGAACGCGATGGACATCGTCAGGGTGCGCAAATCAACATGAAAAGTGGTAAGGTATAGATAAGAGTTCTAAGAAAGGGGATAAAGCTAGAAGAAAAATTTCCAATATTTATCTCTAAGTTTATTGCTCTCTGTAGAGTTGCTCAACTTTTTTTAAATCGTTGCTCGTAATATTGAATAGTCGTTTCCCGGATGTGCAAATAATGACAAAAAAAGTGAGGAGTGGAGGTCAGAATATGATCCCCCTTCCCGTATTCCCCCTCCCCCACGTCGAATGCCACCAGAAAAACCTTGTTTAGAATTTCCTACCAAAGACGAAATGCGTATGATGTCGCCTCAGACGGGATATTAGGCATTCAAACTGCGAATGTATCACGTCTTTTAAAATTTATGCGCACTCTACAATTTTGACATCATTACAGTTCTAGATGGGTTCTTTAACACATCTGCACCATTTCTTTCAACAGCTGGATTTTTGGTTCGGTGGGCATCGATTGAGCGTACGTAGATGATTTCACGTAGATGCGCACATGATTGAAAACTGGATGCAATGCAGCAGAGTACGTAAAGGAAGGCAACTTGCATTAGGCATTAGGTGATATGCTCGGCAGTAAGGGGATACTAAAGGAAGGGAATGAAGAAACTCGAATAAATAGACAGTATATAGCAGGGACAATGAGCGCTATTGCATGCAACCTAAAAATGTAATAGATTATATAGATTTCTACTTCGAAATGTCTTCACTTTTGAAAACAGCACACTTCACGAAAGTTTTTCAGGACGATTCAAGAGAGGCGAAAACGCGCAACATACACTGGAGCACTATCTCAAAAGTTATTTGAGCTGGCTGAACGAAGAACAAAAAGAAAAACTGAAGGAAATGAAGGAGGCAGGCAAAACGAAGGCAGAGATCCAGCACGAGGTAATGAAATACTATGATCAACTACAAGGCGAAGAAAAGCAACAAGCAACAGCGAAGCTCATGGCCGGCTGCAAAATGCTTCTGAAAGGAATCATTGGCGAAGAAAAGATAACTGAACTCAAAAATATGAAAGAAGCAGGCGCAAACATCGACGAACTTAAGCAGAAGGTTGAGAAGATGATTTCCGAGGTCACCGACGAAAAAAAGAAAGAAAGAGCGCACGAGTATGGACCCGCATGCAAAAAGGTTTTCGGTGCGACGACAGAACAACACCACCGACGAAGGAGGCATCATTTTACTCTCGAAAGTAGTCTGGACAGTCACTTGAAGTGGCTCACTCAGGAGCAGAAGGATGAGTTGTTGAAAATGAAGAAGGAGGGGAAGAGTAAGAAAGATCTCCAGGACAAAATCTTCCATTATTACGATGCATTGGAAGGAGATGCAAAACATCAGGCAACGGAACATTTGAAAGGTGGATGCCGCGAAATCCTTAAACATGTTGTTGGTGAAGAGAAGGCAGCCGAGCTGAAAAGCCTCAAGGACTCGGGAGCAAGCAAAGAGGAACTCAAAGCCAAAGTCGAAGAAGCACTTCATGCAGTGACAGATGAGGAAAAGAAGGAGCACATCGCCGAATTCGGTCCAGCGTGCAAGAAAATCTACGGTGTACATACTTCTCGACGAAGGAGGCATCATTTCACTCTCGAAGGTAGTCTGGACAGCCACCTGAAGTGGCTCACTCAGGAGCAGAAGGATGAGTTGTTGAAAATGAAGAAGGAGGGGAAGAGTAAGAAAGATCTCCAGGACAAAATCTTCCATTATTACGATGCACTGGAAGGAGATGCAAAACATCAGGCAACGGAACATTTGAAAGGTGGATGCCGCGAAATCCTTAAGTATGTTGTTGGTGAAGAGAAGGCAGCAGAGATAAAAAGTCTCAAAGACTCGGGAGCAAGCAATGATGAGCTCAAGGCCAAGGTCGAAGAAGCAGTCCATGCAGTAACAGATGAGGAAAAGAAGAAGCACATCGCCGACTTCGGTCCAGCTTGCAAGAAAATCTACGGTGTACATACTTCTCGACGAAGGAGGCATCATTTCACTCTCGAAGGTAGTCTGGACAGCCACCTGAAGTGGCTCACTCAGGAGCAGAAGGATGAGTTGTTGAAAATGAAGAAGGAGGGGAAGAGTAAGAAAGATCTCCAGGACAAAATCTTCCATTATTACGATGCATTGGAAGGAGATGCAAAACATCAGGCAACGGAACATTTGAAAGGTGGATGCCGCGAAATCCTTAAACATGTTGTTGGTGAAGAGAAGGCAGCCGAGCTGAAAAGCCTCAAGGACTCGGGAGCAAGCAAAGAGGAACTCAAAGCCAAAGTCGAAGAAGCACTTCATGCAGTGACAGATGAGGAAAAGAAGGAGCACATCGCCGAATTCGGTCCAGCGTGCAAGAAAATCTACGGTGTACATACTTCTCGACGAAGGAGGCATCATTTCACTCTCGAAGGTAGTCTGGACAGCCACCTGAAGTGGCTCACTCAGGAGCAGAAGGATGAGTTGTTGAAAATGAAGAAGGAGGGGAAGAGTAAGAAAGATCTCCAGGACAAAATCTTCCATTATTACGATGCATTGGAAGGAGATGCAAAACATCAGGCAACGGAACATTTGAAAGGTGGATGCCGCGAAATCCTTAAACATGTTGTTGGTGAAGAGAAGGCAGCCGAGCTGAAAAGCCTCAAGGACTCGGGAGCAAGCAAAGAGGAACTCAAAGCCAAAGTCGAAGAAGCACTTCATGCAGTGACAGATGAGGAAAAGAAGGAGCACATCGCCGAATTCGGTCCAGCTTGCAAGAAAATCTACGGTGTACATACTTCTCGACGAAGGAGGCATCACGATGAGCATCAAATGGTAAAGCATTACTTTGAAACGTGTTTCGGGTGGCTTCTTTATTTGGTAGTTGAGGTATGTCAAGAACAGAAAAATGTAAGCTGAGATACAATTATGAGGATTGATTTTATTCGATGAGTGTGTAGTTGTGAAAGGATGTACCTGAAGCAAAATTGGTAATGGCTATGTGTACACATTTGATCTTGAAAGGGATTCGTGCTGGAGGAAGGAATATGCTAAAAAACAGGGAAGAGTGCAGGAATGTGTAGAATGGAAATGGCTAGGAGGCATAGTGAGTTGACTGCTGAGATTAATGAGTAATCCAAGTAGGTAATGTTCTGTGTATAGCATATAGGATATGAGATTTTTCGCATTGTGAATGTTGGGACGTTGCGTTATCATCCTCGCTGGCGCATTTCGCATTGTCAACGCTTTGTAGAGAGACACTTTTATACGAAGGGCAAGCGAAGATTAAAACAACGAAAAGATGCGTCACATTATGAAAACATTTTATTAGCATATAAAAAGGCAAGAAAACATCATACTAGTAAAATAACGAGTACTGGTTGCAGGGATATGCATATCAAATTTACTGATGAGGAGCCTACAGACGAGCTAAAATCAATGAAGAAATCGGGTGCTAGCGCTGCGAAGATGACCGTGAAATTTGAAAAGGTGACGACCGGCGTTGATGACCAAGAACTAGATCGCTTTTGAGGATAAACGGTAGCGATTGTAAAGAAATTTTAAGCAACACAAATTGTTAGGCATCAATGTGATTTTTATTCATTGTAATTGTTTGGGGCAAGAAAAAAATAACTTCGATGTATGTGAAATGATTGACCGATAAGAGAAAGAAAGAAATAAAATTTACGAACGCCGGAGAAAAGACATATTCACATTTGCAGCTGAAGTTAAAAAACGAGTTTTACGATCATCAGCTCCGGTCGTCATACTTGGTGACTTACAAATGAAAACTATGCCGCTTAGACCTTAGCCCTCGAACTATATCATACATTTTATTTCACTAATACATTGATCATCTAGCAAAGAGACATATGATGAAACCATGTGGATGTGCATTCGCAGAGGAATCACCTTATCAAAATACGATCTGCGCACATTTAGATGAGTACAGAAAGATATAAATGAAGCTTTATACAAGCAGTTTCTACCGGCTATCCAGCTAGGTATTGTAACGGCAGCAATCGAAAGGCATTGGTATAGAGCTATCGAGGTATCGAGCTGAAATCGTCATTGAAAAAAAAA
>JAARMF010001403.1:30983-43942 GCA_022844705.1 Toxascaris leonina
GCAAGAGTATCAGCTCTGGGTAGTGTCGCTATCTTATCGCCGACCAATATTCGGGCAACTTGGATCATTTATTATCAAAAATAACAAAAATCATGCACTTGGAAAATAAGTAAGACCATGAATGCTTGACATGCTGCTATTTGGATAGTGCAATAATTTATATCCGGCTAATTCTTTTTATTTCGATGCTTAAATGTAGGAGAACATAAAATACGCAAATAGGAACCTTTATAAAAGTATGAAAGCAGATAATGTAAAACAACAATAAACGAAAGAAGGAAAATGTCCACAATGCGGCGATATTCCACGCAAATGAGCATTATCAGTCTTTTTACGTTATTACGACGAAAATAGCCTTGTATCGCTTTAAAATTTACTTGATCCAGAATTGAGGCATCATGTCCATAATCCGTTTCTTCTTCCTCTTCCCTAAATAGCTAAGTTTTACAAGATTCCCTCCCCACCCCTTTCCACCTAACATTCCTACTTCTTACGAATTCGAGATTTTTCTGCGAAAGGTTTTCGGTTTGCTTATAAAACTTTGCTAGTCCGCTTGATTAGGAGGTCATTGCTGTCTCAATAAAACGATAGGTACTACCTTCGAAAATTGTCATAAATATGCAAATTTCTAGTGAATTGATGCCATATTGCAATGAGCATTTGAAACGAGTGATCGGCGATAAAGGCTTCAATGAATTACGAGCAATGTACGATGAATCGATGAGTATTGAACATCTCACGAAGAAATATACAGAGCTAATTGATGGACTTAGCAGTGAACAACAACGCTTAGATGCGGAACGTGTGGGTATATTTTGTAAGAAAATTCATCGTTTGACAAGATTTGATCCAACCTATCTTACGACATGGCTAAGTGCTGAAGAGGTGAGTGTGATATGCGCTTTTTTAAAGTTACTTATAATGTTACTGCAAATATAAGTTAAGAAGAAGAGAGGACGTGAAAATCAAGTTCTATTTTTTTGACGAAATTGACAAAATTGTTGACAAAAAGTTGAGAAAATAATAGAAATAAGAAAAAGAAAATAAATACAAAATAAATATAAGATAAGAAAATAAGTATAAGTATTTGAAAATTATTATAAGCTTGAAGAATATTTTCGGTAGCACTTTACAGCCATAAAAAACTCAACTTCTTATGGTAATGCGGTGATGCAAAACTGAATAATCCTCTAAAATATGTCCCTTTAGTTGGTAAGTTAAGTCAATTTTCGTCTCTTTTGACGTCTCCTCCATAGTTCCCCGATGNGATCGTTGTTTTTATCGCTCCCACATTCGGCAGTAAAGCTTTCGTCTCTTTTGAAGTCTCCTCCATAATTGCCCGATGAACGGATTCAGAATTCAGCTTATCGAGAAATTCTTTCAGAAGGTAAAAACCAGTGCTTATATTTGGCTTTCATCGCCCTAGAATCCAAAATTACATCCATATTTTGCTTGATTCTTTTAAAGTTTTGACTTTTTTCATTCATAACCCAACTACGAATCCATGAATATGCGTTGGAGTAGAAGCACAACAGACCTAGGATGTATTTCACTCAAGTTTGAGATAGTCCATTCTAACGGCCGCTTTAAGGAAGATAATATATGAAGTAAATCTGTAGCTCACAAACTGCCACCTATGGCGCATAACGATGATCATTCCTGAGCTGTGAATGAAACGTGCTGATACGCCTTCGTGATTCGTTCATGGGAATTGCAAAAGTTTGATACCAGTAGATGTCATCGTCCAAGCACGGCTTAAACGGCTATGTACTGCGAAAGACCATCCTTTGGATGTGGGCGCAATGTGGCGTGGAATTTAACTGCTTTTTGACTGAATTCTTTGTAGGGATAATGAAGGAAGTGCTGAGTTGTTGAGATCTATGAAGGAGGGGGGGGGGGGAGGGGGGAAGCGGAAGGGGGGAGGGGAGAGGGGGGAGGCGGTAGGAGAGAGACGTCACGTTTGTCAGTGATTTCTGATACATTTCTCGCATACAGAAGGTAATTAGTGGTTTAATATTCGTTCAAGATTACAGAAACTTGAACTGCAACATATGATTCAAGATCCGGACATTAACGATCAAGCTGTCTATGATCGTCTATTGGAGTTCTACAAGAGTACTGAAGGAGAGAAAAGGAATGATGCGAAAGAGATTATAGAGTCAGGATGCAAATGGTTTATCTCCCATATGCTTGGCGAAGGTATTGCCGATGTAAGTTTAAAATGACGTCTTCCTCTCTCCATTTATCATATNNNCCATTTATCATATGTTATCAGAAATAATCGCTTGCAAATAATGAGGACCGTTTTCGATCAGCAATTTCTCTAGTTTCCGGTCACTCCACAAGTAACATCGGCTGTCATTGATATAGCTTCTCTGATCTCCTAATTAAAACCGTCAGCTAGACTGCTGGACGCGATAAGCATTCTTTGTTGCATGACACTCTCATAAGCAGATGGAAAGATTCGTAAAACGGCATCAACGAATCGACGACGGATAACCGATACAGTCGCTTAAGCAGCCGATGAAACGAGGCGTTTTCATCGCATTCTTATATAATTGAACGGGCAATCTGCACAAATCTTCCACAAATGCTTCAATCTTTCCCTAACCAAAGCTTAAAAATGCATCCCAGAGCTGATGGATCTCGATGAAAGACCATATCGGATGCAAAAGCTTAATGTACACTCCAGCCACAAAATATGTTATTTTGTAGTAGCTCTCATATGTGAAGTCAATGATTCCTAGATTCTTGACAAGGATACAGAGTGGCGCAGACGTAAAGACGCTGTTTCTTGTATACAGCTATAAAGTCGCATCATTTCAGAAAATTGAAGATCAACGGCTAAGCGGTAATTTCAGTGCACAAGTATTGAGTGCAACACTCGCAAAACACGTTAGTGAGATCGAGGATGAAAAGCAACGAATAAAGACATTGTGAGTTTTCGTTGATAGCGCTATGGCCGAAGGTTTTGAAAAATGATCCAACCCATTAAAATTAATGATGAGGTCCTAGTGGTCTCTCCTTTTTTTCCACTGTGGTCTAAATAGTCGACAGATCTTAATCGATGATAGATATAGAAAGTGGAGGATTTTTGGCTGAAATGAACCTTAAAAATTTTCAGGTTGTTGGAAAGAAAACTGAATGAGGAATCTGAATCTTCTAGAGGGCCAGAGGGTTCCGTTGCTGTCTTTACGAGAAGATTTCGTATCAAATGGTTCCATTCGTGAAACATACCAACCGCAGATGAGCCGGTCATTGGATCACTGAAACAGGGCTCTCTTTAAAAGAAAATCCGAAAATCCCGAGTTCATCACCTTTGAGACTACAACTTCAATTCATAGCAACACCAAGTGCTCCTTCATACATTCCCCACAGAACTTAACATCCCTCATCTGTTTATAATATGGAGTGCAACATTTGAAGCATATACTGAAAATGGCTCATAATGGAGAATAAACAGATAACTGGCTCATAATAGGTATAAGACTGCGAAGTTCGAAAGAATTCCCGGTTCAGCGACTAAGGCTCTATGCAAAATAAACGCCTGAGGGGTTGCATACCATTTCACGGGAGAGAACCCTCTCCCGTGAAATGGTATGCATAGGCGGCAA
Source organism: Toxascaris leonina (assembly GCA_022844705.1). Classification (NCBI taxonomy): domain Eukaryota; kingdom Metazoa; phylum Nematoda; class Chromadorea; order Rhabditida; family Ascarididae; genus Toxascaris; species Toxascaris leonina. Next base: position 34,598 of record JAARMF010001403.1, read on the forward strand.
GCTTACTGCTCCATTCCTCAGCAATAACAGGCAGAAGGAAAATTGTTTTCAGAAAATCGCTTCGAATTTGTGAGAGGATTTATCTGGAATATAAAGGTGATTGTTTTTGCAATGGTCACTCATCTACGTGCGATGCAATTACTCACTATTGCATTGGATGTGCAGATAATACCGATGGAATTGAATGCGAAAGGTACGATTCAACCATAATATTCCCATTTACTTCTCATATATTTGACGAAAAAAATTAACCGATTTCAAAGATTTAGCATAGATGGAATACCGTTGAAAATCACTATGTGAGATATAAGACAAAACTCTCTACTACTATACTATAATCTCGATACAATGCGCTAGCCTAATATTCTGCCCCACAAGCTATTTGTTTTGCTTTTACGCATATCCGATCATATTCATGCACGAATCACAACTGCTAATATACTTGGGCGGGCGCAGAAACGATGCGACTAACCGGCGTAAATTTCATTCAAATCGATGCCATCGAACTAAATTTGAATCGTACGAATCGACGATGAATAAAGCGAATATCCACAATGTTTTACTTATCTGCAAAATTCGGAAGCACATCTAAAGTGCGCGAAGAAAATCTCATTGTTTATTATCACAGCAATAAATGATAAAGATCAAAAAAATTGAACTAATAAATGAATAGCGAATGAGGATTTATTCAAATGTTTTGTAGTTGCGCTGTTGGTTATACCGGAAGTGGTTTAATCGGTGGTGATGGTTGTTTCGAAATCACGAAGAATTCCACGATTGCTTGCAATTGTCAAGAACATTCGTCACGTTGTGATGAAAATGGTCATTGTTTAGCTATTGCTGATATTCTTCATAATCATCAACAATCGAATGGCACCGATACTTAACAGAAAAAAAAATGCTCCATTCAACTTGAAATTTGTCAGAGAAAACTGTTCGCTAGACAAATTGGTGCGAGAGCGAATTCCAAATACGAATCGATAATGCGCATCATCAATTATTGGTCATCGAAGAGGTATGGACAAAATATTGAAAGGCTCTCAGCATTTATGGGCCATAGCTATAATATTTATTGGTTATCAGCTATCATCTAATCATTTCAAGTTATCACAAGATTTAAATTGGAAAATATCTGTGATTGTGCTTACTCGAAAATAATTTCTCTTGCTATGGAAATTGACGCTTCTTCTGCCAATGTTTCACTTTTGCAAAGTATAAAAGATGTTATTAGAGAGGTCTCCGATCATAGATATTGAAGAATTACTTCAAGTTTATAATCGTTCGAGTCGTTATTCTCACTCTTCCGGTACGGAGAATTGCAGTGGAATTCAAGCGTTCATTCACGACGCTGAATTCAAGCGAACTACTTCGTCACGTTCACGTGCTTCTGTATCTTTATTAAAGAATTGTTGAATCGACAAGTGGAAAAGGATTCTGGTGGAGCGTGAGATGCAGGACACGAATGGAATGAACTCTTAGTTGCACTTATATAAAGGCCAGATAGAGGATATGATACAATACCTCCTATATAATACCTCCTATAAAGCAAGGAATCGATGAGTGATTTTTGAAGCTATACAAAGCTAAACTAGACCATGACCCTTCCGAACAATGAGGATTGCTTAACGCAGTTGTGCGACCTTCGCTTGGTCTCCATGCTTAACTTTTTTCGAAGAATTGAACTAAAGTCACTCGTCTATATCTATAAGTCTTCAACAACGTGAACGAATCGAGCATGGTCACAGTTTCTTGGTTATGTTCACCTATGGTTGCATCTGCAGTCACTTTTGCACCGAATATTTCGAAGGCGAAGCTTTCTTTGCTCAGGCGGAAAATAGGATACTCGGAACGAAGAACCAAGTAAAAGCCGAAACATTAAAGCATCCCAACCACGGTGATCGCGAAGACGACATCAGTTGAACGGAAGCTTGAATATTGATGACGCGCATATGCGCTCGGAAATAATTTCCTCTCATTACTTTGGTTATTCTTGACTTACTCTCAAAATCCTTCCACTGGTTTGCTAGTTCCTTGATTTTCGGATTCCTAGAAACTAGGATATATACAATACTTTCTACTGTTGAAGCATTTATTAGTGCAAAATTTGACTCGCAATTATAGTTGTCAAATATATGGTCTATAGCAGTGGAACAACAACCGTGCCCAACCGGTGAATGGTGGATATTTCCAGATACTCACTTTGGATTTCTTGAGTCTGCATCAAGAGACCAAAAGCGAATGCGTATGGTTCTGAAACGCCCGTCATATGTTGCCATCACACTCTCCATGGATACTCATAGCCACTTACAGCCTCTTCTTATCATCCGGCTTAGAATGAATATACGAAACACTTTAAGAAGCCCTCTAAATCCTTTATAAATGAGCAGAGATCATTTGTGAAAGGATTTAATGAAGCGAATTCAGAGAGTTCAATATTTAAATGAAAGAGATATTTTGCTTGGGATTATAAGGCCTTGGCGAGGAGGGGAATGAGGGGAACATCGCTCAGCAGCAGTACAGCAATGGGTAACAGCTAAAAGGAGATCGAAGACTTCAGGTAGTTGAGAAACTCATGCGAAAGTCCAAGGACCTGAATGCTTTCAACCGTTTGTCGTCGTTAAACCAAAGATTACCATTGAACGTCCGCACAAGCAATATCATTCCTAGCAAGTAACTTTCAATTCTGGTAGAGTGATCCATGGCGGCTCACCAATCAACAATCGGCAAATTCCGCTTTTTTGGATGCGCTATGAAATTTATCGGAGATTTATGAAATTTAAGCGTTGAAGATGCATAGATGAGAAAAAACGTCCATGCTTAATGTAGAACTTTTGTGGTGTTGTGTATGTTATTATCAAATCGCTATTAAACTTAGTGTTGAGGAGAGATGCACAAGTTGAACGTTTCAGTGGAATAAACAAAAAAAAGTAATGAGTACTTCATACTTGAGGTGACCATCATCAGATTCTCGATCTATTTGTGAAGATATGAGAAAGAAAGGAATGGGCTAGTCATGTAGCCAGGATGAATGACAACAGGTGGACCAAGCGAATTCTTGAATGGTACCCAAGAGAGGTTAAACGACCATGCGGTTGACCGCCAACAAAATAGGAGGATCCGTTGAGACGTCTATATGATGTTGCTTGGACACGGCGAGCTCAAGATGGATAAATTGCCAGCTGCATCGATGGAGAGAACGACGAAATCGATGAAATCATAGCTGCTCAAGGTATTCAAGGTAAGGTATGAGAAAGAAATACGACTAAAGATGTTCTCTTAAATGCAACCATCGAACGAGAAATACTACATGCCCAATATAGTATAGTAAAAAACAGTATAGTACATGTTTCGCTTGTACATAAAAAACACAACAGGAAGCAATATGAGTGATCATCAATCCAGCTTTCGCCGCTTCCATCTTGGTCGTCAGTGTCACACTGTAGAGTTCAAGTGGTTGCATTCACATGCTTGCTATCAATACGAATGTAATTTCCCCCCTTCCCTCCCCCCCCCCCCCAATCCTTCCCCATCCACACCCATCCGCTCTCTTTTCGTCACTCTCATTTCCAGAACAAACCATAATTTGCCAAGCTTGAATGTTCCTAGAACAGATTTTCGAATAAGCGAATAAACGAGATGTGCATCTACAATATGCAACTCAAAGTATAGATTGAATATTAACTTGAGACCGGAAAGCATTTGGGAGGAGGGGAAGGGGGAGTGGGGAGGGGGAGAAGGGAGGGAGGAAGGAATGAGGGGATAGGGTTGATATGACAAGTGTCTCTGTAGTCTCCTAGAACACAGTTTGTCCTTGCTGTCGCAAATTGTGGTTAACTGATATTGTGTGAAAGCAAAACAAACTAAATTTGAACGGACTCATCCTCTTCCTGAGATTCACTAAAGCCTTTTGGCTTTTTTTCAGTTGCAAGATGCACTCTAACTATTCGTGCAATTTTTCGAAGTCAATTGATCAGCGCGAAAATTGTTGTAAGAAATAGGATCACAATGAGAGAAAGATTAAGATTTTGCGGCAGGAACACGTCCGTGAGGAGAAGGGTCGGAGTGCCTTTAGATGATAAGGAAAATAGGAGAAGAAGACACCTTTGAATTTCAAACATGGGCATTGTATCCTATGAGGTCGAGCACGAGCAAAATTCACATTGTCTCAGCTGGCTACAACACTACAAATATTGATGATCTTGGAAGAGAACTGTCAAAAAGCTTCTGAATGTAAATCTGAATACTTGCATCTGGTGTCTGAATATCTGAATCCGAAGATCCCCACTCGCTTAATCGACGAGTGATGCTTTGGCGAATGAAACAGCTAGATGAGTTTAGGTTTTGTGTATTTTTTCAGCTCCAGTAACCTCTAAAATGAGGGCAATTTTGAGCATGGCTTGTTCAAGCAAAATTACTATACTAGAATTCATAGATTATATAGCTCATTGAGTAGGAAAAGCGCCATTTGTCATATTATGGCATAACGTAGACGAAGTTTTAACGGCATAGATGTTCCGCATTTTTGATAATATATCGACTTATCCGAACCATGTACTTTTGTTGTTTTGAATGAAGCATTCGTTGGCTTAACCTATAAAGCTATCAAGATAATCTCTCAAAGTTTGCCTTCCAAATTTGAACCGGACCACAGGAGAAGGTCATCGAACTCGTTCTGACTTATTTCTAATTTCAAGCGCTTTACAAGAGGTTCGTTGAAGCACGCAATTGGCTACTGACGTTTGTGCTCGTGAGGTGCTGAATATTGCAAGTTTGACGAGAATCTTTGAAGTGTGTGGACGGAAGCCCAAGGCATGAATGCTGCAATGCATCGCAATTTACTATATAAAGTGGTGTATCAAAGTGAGGGAAATAGTTATTTAAGATCGCAATCTTGGACTGATTTTCGCAAATACGAGAGAGTGATACCAAAACTTGCGAAGTCACTGAAAGTGACTGAGAGGGGAAGGGGGGGGGGGGGGGAGGGGAAGCTTTTGAGGTTTTTGACTTGATTTTTTTTCTTGTCTGGTTTTTCTTACTTTCAACGTAATTTCGCTTTTTCAAATTTGTTTTTTTTTATTTCGCTTCTTCAAATTTCGCTTCAAATTAGAATTGTTTTGAAATTTTATGTAAACTTAAATAAGTAGCCGGAGAGGTGTCCCCCTCCACTCGACCAGTTTTTCGCTCCTTTCGAGGATTCAGCAATTTCGATGCCCTGATCTCGAGCAGCTAACTGCCTCAGCATCATTCATTGCATCTGCTAAATTATTAATAATATGATTGATGGCTTATATCCCTATAATAGAAAATCCTTGAACGATGAACTCTTGCATGATAATCATGAACATCCGGCACCAAAAGCTTATTAAGCTTTATTGCGTATATAATGCTTTGAAAAAACTGATTTGCTTAAAAAGTGAAATCGAATCTGCGCATTTGAGTTCATCGATGCTTGTGAGCATAGAGGGATAACGATATACTTGGTGTTATATATAACGATATACTTGGTGTTATATTTCAAAGTGCACTACTTTAATTAATGTCTTTGTTTGCGATGGGAAATAAATTTTCTAGCATTCGATACGAATAAGCTTGTTTGCTACGTTGACGTATCATTTCGTCATGCTGAATGCAATTTGATATACGGCCGTCTACCAAATAGAACATTGTTTCCGGTCTTGCGACTATTCACATGCTTCATTGCTTCACTCACCTAGTGACGATGAAGTGCTAGTGGGCGTCTGTTATAAGAAAAAAAGACACTGGGTAATCGGCTTGAGCGATGCATAATCGCTAGCAGATTGGTCATATGCATCGGTGTGCTATTGAGCCCGATGTAAAGTGGGCACCACTTGAAGTCTTTGTATTCTTGTCAAGGGTATAGCTTCGATGCACTTTTGATAAGGGCTTGCTTTCTGGTTTATTACCAATGTGAATAACGGTATCTCATTGAACTGTTTTCTTGACGGTTCAGTTCGTTTTTTCTTTTTGTGGAAGCCAGTTAATATTAGACTCCGCCTTAGATACCTAAGAAATCGATCAACTCCATGACGATATTTCGCATGATTCTTCATGCGATTGTAGCCTAAGGATGGCACGTCATCCATTGCTGAGGCGGACCATAACGTGTGCCTTCAGTCTTCACTGTGTTCCAACGGATCCAACGAATGGCGCTTTCGTGAGTCTTAGTCGCAGTATAACATCTCTGGCGTGAGGTGCGCAACACCACCTAGTTAGACTGCTCAAGACTCCGCGCCATGACAAGGCTATCACCTAGAGGGATGGAGGGGGGGAGGGGGGAGGGGGAAGGTTTATATCAGACGTTCTTTCTAATTGATACTAGATAGTTTGATAGCGAATTCGGAATATCGGAATAGTTTCGAGTTGAACACCCGGATTTGTTGTATATTGTTAACTACTTAGTCCCCAGTGCAATCTGTTCCTCATCCGTTCCTCATAGTATCATCGTTCGATAGATCAGAACAATCATCTACATGTCGCTTTCATTATTCTGAATCTTATTCAAACTTTCGGAGGAGAGAGAGTGAGCGAGTGACAAAGAGGATCGAGAGGAGAAGCGGAAGAGTTATAGTGATGATATTCTTGGGCAAAGGCAAGTGATCTAAATGAATTCAACTGAGGTAATATGCAATGGCAGGGAATAAATGATGGCTTTAGGCATTTTCATTTTTAGATCTTTATTCACTAACATGCATTTATCGATCATTCATGAGCCCTTTGATAGAAAGACAAGAAACGATGGTTAAAGCAAATTACCTCAAACAAAGCTATATAAGCGTTTTGAGTAAGCGCAGAGTTCACTTACTCTAGTGGACAAGATATACAACGGATGTGGTTAAGAGGTTTATGAGCAAATAACTCTTTCATATATAACCGATTACCTACAATTTGGCTAACATCAAGATATGTTAGAAATGAATGCGTTATAATTTTGTGAAGGCAAACGCTGTTTGTTGTTCAAGTGTGGCGATATTTTTTTGTTGTCTTTCAAAGTGCGCGGATCGCATCATCATTCAATGAGTCGTCATTTGTTCTTCATTTGTGCGCAGAAAATGCTATAAGTTTGCTTTTTGAGTTGTCTTTGTGCGAAGAGATGAGTGCGGGGGGAGGGGGGGGGGGGGGCTAATGCTACTACAAGAAAAGTAAGAGGTAAATTTATGGCTAATTCTGAATATCGAATAGCTAATGACTCTATATAACCAGGCTCTATCTGGCATTTGTTGTTCATTTATAAGCGAAAATATAAGAAGATTTCTTGTCGCAACTATTGTCGAATCCTACCTAATTCAATGGAAGAATTTCCGTCGTCGATAAATCGGTTGCGACTTTTTTTTTTGCAAAATTCGGAGTCGACTTTTGCAAATTGAGAAAGAGTATCTATCGATTGAGAATTTTAGAAAGCATTAAAAAAAGCAAAATTTTTGCAAAGTCGACCAGTTTTATGTTGGCGGCTTTTTCAGTGGCCGCTTTACGTCTACGGCATACGTATCACTCTAAATGCTGCAATTTTTCACGTTTCATCACACATGCGAAACTAATACTTCTCTCCATCGATGTATTTCTTATGCTCTCTCTATTGATATTTGCTTGGTTATGAGCTCTCCATCGATCAACTATTTAACTAAGCTGAAACAGCTGTTGTTGTTTTGTTGTTTGTTTGTTTTTTTCATTTCAAAGCTTATTCATCATTTGTTTCAACACATGTGACGTCCATTGATGGCAATTATTCTAAGGGATTTCTTTTTGTCTCTGGTTAATCACATAATATAGATGTTCCACGGATATTTTCCCTAAATAAGTAGGGAGGGAGAATACTGCTGCTTGCGTAAATTATAGACCTTTGAAGACCTAGGAAAAACATCCTCAACTACTCATACTTTATCTTTAAGTTGTCCTCATATCCAAAGACTGTTTTTTTCAGGTCATACAATGACTCAAAACTATTCACTACGCATGTATTTTGACGCTCTTAGTAATTGGCTGTCTAATCTCATCAGGTATCGGCCAGGTAATGAGTGAAAATATAGGTTGTACCTATGAAATCACTCTTGACCGTTAAGGACGCTTGGGAGAGTAAACTAAACGTCATATGAAAATCATGTGAAAGTTTCCGTAATAATGATGGACGACGTCCATGCTGACTCCGCCTAACCGAATTAGGGGGACGAACTGCCATTATTTGACGTCGGTTGCAATTCTTGTAGTCGACCAATTCCTTCTGTAAGAAGAGCCCAAGAGCACAGCGTCAATTACTGCCCATTTCGGTCCCGGAGCTATGGATAGCCTACTGTTTTCCTCGTAGAATGGAGTCGAAGCTACTCACTATCGCCATTTTGTTAGCTCGATTCGTTTTTATAGACCTCAGAAAACAAGAGCCATCATAAGGTCCAGAACTCTCGACTAGGATCACTGATGATTTTTGCCAAAAAACTCCGCGATTCGGAAACGCGACAAGTTTATAGCTCAAACCCGGTACTCTCGCGGTCATCTGAAAGCTTCATGCCCGAAATCTCGAATCCACTCCACCACACTAGCTGCATCCCCGAGAAGGCAAAGCGGCGCACAAGCCGCTGGCTTAACCGTCAATCCGAGGTTCCTATTGCTTGGGCAGATAACCTCTGCTAGTAATATCATTAATGCTGATCAGTTGTTTACACCAAGTAACGGTTTTAATACCGATTAGCCAGCCAAAGCAAACAAATATAGCTGCCCTAAGTGACAGTAAATAATGCCGGAACCAAAGCGGTTTATAATACTGGTGATATCAGTTATGATCATTAATAGTTTTCATTCAAATGGCTTCAAAAGTATTCACTATTCACTGCGCTTCCAGGTGTAAAAACTTTACCATTACTTCATGATCAACCATCAAATTACCAGCAATATTGCTCGATATCAGAACCAAAAAAAACCCACTGAAAACCATAACTATTTAATCACTTTTACAAGTTTCGGTTCTTGTTCTTTGTTAATCTTTCCATCAATCACAACGCAGCTGCTCGGTTATTGGTTGAAAATCCACCACCATAACCGATTTTCCCAAGAAAATTGTTAGAAGANNNAAGTCAACCAACTTTCGGCATCTTTTTTCTTTCGCCCACAAAGAAAAGTGAAGAAAATTTATGATTGTTACGGCTATAGTTTTGTATTTACTTAATATGACTCAATATGGCTCATTAATCAATGTATTTTTTCTTCACCAAAAAATTTTTGGATATTTTTAGAGATTCTATTGCCGAGATGTTGCTGTAATTGGTTGTTATTTATGACAAGCACGTTTCCACACATCAATTCATTCTTCGTTTCGCTCGCTTCAACCATTGAAAG